>JAPYYV010000466.1:0-32361 GCA_030522625.1 Copidosoma aretas
TAAATAATTAGTAAATGCATCGTACGAGCGATTTCACCAAAGAATACTTTGAACAATAACACGAAATCAGGTAAATAATATGTGTTTGTCGGCCATATTAAATCCGCCATTCGGAATTTTCACAATCTAACAACAGATTCGTAATCAGTGACCTCGAAAACCCCTGCATGTGCGGATTTTATAAGGAAATCTTTTTATTTTACTTTTATCGTCGGCCATATTGAATCCGCCATTTTAAATTTTTACAATCTGTCACCAGATTCGTAATCAGCGACATCGAAAACCCCTGCATATGTGGTTTTAATAAGGAAATGTTTTTATTTTACTTTTATCGTCGGCCATATTAAATACGCCATTTTGAATTTTCACAATCTCACACAAGATTAGTAATCAGCGACCTAAAAAACCCCCGTATGTGCGGTTTTTAAAAGTAAATTTTTTTATTTTACTTTTATCATCGGCCATATTGAATCCGCCATTTTAAATTTTCACAATCTGACACCAGATTCGTAATCAGCGAGCTTAAAAACCCCTGTATGTGCGGTTTCGATAAGGAAATATTTTTATTTTACTTTTATCGTCGGCCATATTGAATCCGCCATTTAAAATTTTTACAATCGGACACCAGATTCGTAATCAGCGAGCTCAAAAACCCCCGTATATGCGGTTTTGATAAGGAAATGTTTTTATTTTACTTTTATCGTCAGCCATATAGAATCCGCCATTTCGAATTTTTACAATCTGACACCAGATTCATGATCAGCAACCTCAAATACCTATATATACAAAATTTTAGCCAAATTTTTTTTTTGTTTTTTTACAGTTTAATGTTTATCGAACATTATGAGTCCGCCATTGTTTGAGGTTAGGAGATATCAAAAATTGCGCAGTGGATTATTTTAGCATATGCTTTTCTGAGTCTCTCCATATTTTTTTTTTTGTCACGAAAAACTCGCGAAAGGGGGGATTTTTGTCTACAAAAAGTGCTTTTTTCCCCACTGTGCGACGTCTCCCGGAAACAACCGAATTATTCCGATTATAGACGAATTCTTTCACCCAACCCTACAACATTATCGAACATTGCTAAAAAAAACCAATTGCAGCTTAAGTCCCTCCTTCACGGCCCCTCAGGATTTTCTGTTATTCCCGCACGTCTTATTTGGCTAATAGACAGTGGCACAACAATAAAACGTGAACATTAGTAATACAACTGATGAAACAGATACCAGAAGACCCGTACGCTCGAGCGTTACGAAATACAAATAAAATATAACTTAGAAATTTACACCCAAATAACCAAATATACTCGCCCGCTTACACTGTCTATGAACAGATTCCTTATTTACTAAGAGTGTAAGCAGAGAAGTATATTGCGTTTTGGAATAAAGTACATGGAAAAATACCGTACATAATACCCTAATATCACCCTATTGCAGGAATCGGGCAGAGCAACTTATTAATGCACATAATGCAAAAAAAACCAGGTGTGTGCAAACCATAATTCCACTGTAGTCTAGAAAAGTATAAAAGTATATCTTAGCAGTGATAGGCTAAGATCTTCCAATCAGAAACCATGTTCTTTCCATTTAAAATATGATAAGCAATATATTTTTGTGTATTACACTTACTTTATAGCTGTATTATACTTTCGATCATGATGAAAATGGACATCGTTTGCTGGATAGCACATGTTTTTCACAAGGGAGAAGACCTAATAGATTTTAGGACAACAAAGCTCCAAATTTGTCAAAATAAAACACTTGTTTCAATACAATGTTTTACTACGTCAAAAAGAACCAATATTTATGTACAAACGCAGAAGATAAAAAAACCTGGCCGTCTGTGATATAGCTGTTGAAGCAGGTACTCACCCAAAATACGCTTTAGCTCAATGCGGAATTCAAATAAAATGAAATCAAAGAACATACAAACATAATAAACTCTCCCGCTAAAACTGTTGATGAATAATTTATTTAGAAAATTCAGAATGTAAGCAGAGTAGTCTGTTGGGTTTCGGGATAACATACATAGGATAATCACACCTTATTACAGGAATCGGACATAACAACCGACTCGTCGACCTGGTGGAAAGAAAGCCACGCATCTGCAGACCATGATTACGTTGTACTCTAGCAAACTATGACTAAAATGTAATTGGCTAAGGATTCGCAATCGGGAACAATGGTATTTTCATAAAGAATTTGATAAGCACTATTCTTCCGTGTAATATACTTACTACATAGGTGTATTATAATCTCGATCATAATGTCAATGGACAACGTTGGCTGGATACAAGAGTTTAGGGCAAGTAAGCTCCATATTTGTCTAACAGAAAATATGTGTTCCAATGCAATGTTCTACTACTACGTCTAAAAAAATCAAACTTTGTGTTAGTACGGCAGAAAAAAAAACGTAACTAACAATAATACCGAAGATAAAAGAGATACTAAATAGAAGACACGAACACTTAAGCACGATAATTAATTTAAATAAATCAAAACCCACGCACCTTAAACCAAATCACCGAATTAACTTGCAAGATCACAATGTTTATTAATAAATATTTCATCCAAAAATTTAAAGTAATATCAAATAATAGCATTAATATAAATCTCTAGCTCCTCTTACCGAATAACCTAATACACTTCCACCTAATATTTAAAGGAAAAACGGATATTAAAAGTCGAAACTATTTAATGTTTTTAATAATTAAGTTATTGGAATATTAAGGATATTATAATTATTTCAGAAGTCATTATAAAATCGTGCATTTTTAGTCAGTGGAGAAGAAAGTAGCATTAATGTAGGGAAAATTTTTGAAAAAAACTTAGGCGCCCATGTATCAAGTTATACTTTTCCGTCGAACAACATATGTTGATGCGGCGGATTACGCCTAAATTTGTTCGGTAATGATCCTAGCTCAAATTTTGAAATAATAAGACGCACTTGAAATCAAATAATTATTCCATAGAACCTCATATTTGTAAACCAACGATGGAAAATATTATATCGGTAAAAAATTAGGAAAAAAAATTTTGATACAAGTGTAAAAATTCAGAAAACAATTATTTATTTATTTGAAACTAACAAATTATTCAAATAGAAGAGATAATAATTAATACATAGAAAAGCTGCAACTCAAATCTATTTTTAAAGTTTAAAAAAACTTATCAAATTAATTGTTGTATAATTCATTAACGTAAATCAACAAATATTTAAACAAAATTGTAAACAAACAGTAATTCAATAATTAAATTAAAAGTGAGTTACAACCTAAAATATAGAAGGTAGTAATGTATAGCTTACTAACAAAGGTAGCTCGTAGATAAATCGACCCGGTACACGGCTCGTATCCTGGAGATCGCGAGTTTAAATCTGGTGGAAAAAGGTTTTTCTTTAGAAATTAAAAATTCACTTACGTTACATATTTTGAAGGGGGAAAAGTTAGAAATCATTGATTTACTTTCCTGAATAATGGCCATATATAAGTATAACTTTAAGTAAATTATTCTATACATGGAAGGATGCTGTCAATGGTTATCTTCAATCATTCCAGAGTTTCCATAAAAAATCTGGGTGTTGGCGCGCGGAGCGCGCAGGGAGCGGAGCCCTACGAGTATATATATAGCTAAACTACATTAGGCGAGATGCAAAAGCACTCTGAGCATCACAGAATTACATTGTAACCTAGGCCAATTGCCTTTGTACCTATCATTGTACTTATTCCAAAAATAATCAAAACTCTACAATAACATTATAAGAACTTGAAATCATCCCTCGGTTTTTTCAGCCGATTCTCAGGTTTACTTGTTTTTTAAGCCAGAACAAATTTTATTTTATTAATACAAGTAAGACAAAATTTGTCTGTCACAATAAATATTATTCTAAATATTATTTAAAATGATATTCGATATTCTCTTATGTAATTCTATTGGAAGTGGCTTCGTGAGAACATCAGCCATTTTATCTCGAGTAGATATCCACTTTGTCAATACAGACTATCTCTTGATACATTCTTTTATATAGTGCTATCTTATACCAGCCATGTTTCAAAGCTTGCTACCACTACCAGGCTAAGCACGTGTTTCAGCTGCATAATTATTACACCAGACTGTCATTGGAAAAAAAAGTCCGTCAGGGCAATCGACAGTATATTTTTTAGGGAGATAATTTCCTTCACTTTTTGCGATATACTTAGCCTGACACGTGGGGAGCGAATCATAACCTTGCTTATGAGTCCTCCAAACGACTGAGTCAGCGTACAGGGGTATGACATAACCAATCGTTGTTGGTGAGTCTTTGAAGAGTCAGGCGAAGCTTGCATCAGAAAAGGCTTCCAGTCCATTAGTCTCACCCTTGTATTTTAGTCCTAGAGGTCTTGTACATTTAAGATTATGAAAATTTCTCTTCATTACTTTCCAGTCCTCTTTAGTCGGATTGATTGGATGTCGACTTAGAATGTTTACAACATATTCATTGTCTGGTCCTAATGTGTTTGCCAGATACAAAAAACCACGGACTACTTTTACTAGTCTCCTTTCTATCTTTTCTTTATTGGTTTTGTACCTGTTTAGTAAACATTGGTGTTTTATATGCACTAGAGCTACTAAAAGGAAATCTTACCAAAATTTTTGTGATGTATGCCTCGTGACTTACAGATCTTTCTCAATTCATTCTGTTCCTTTTGATGTGTATACCTAAGAAGCTATTGACTTCACCCAAGTCTCTCGTTCTAACTTCCATTAACTACTTTTTTTTCTGTCAAGTCAGTTTATTTCTAGCATTGCTGGCTATGATCATATTATTCACGTGAAAAACTAATATCAAAAATTTTTTATTCTGTCACCAGAAGAATAGTCAGGGTTTATTTTGGAGTTCATGCAATCCAATTTCAATTCATGCCTCTGAAAATCTTTCATACTGGCACTTCAAACTGACCTTGAATTAATAAAGCGATCGTTGTAGCTTACAGATTTAGTTGGTTTAGTATTCTGATGAACATTGAACACCATCGGGTACATCCATTTATATCTTGTCATTCAGTTTTCTATTCGAAAAAGCTGTCTCTACATTGAGCTGTGTGTTTAAGTCAAATTTATGCACCACAGCCAGAAAAGATCGGACCAACGACAGTCTTAACATAGAAACGTAACTCTCATGTACGTCGTAAGAGTTTTCATCCTTGAATCCCTACATTCCAGCTTGGCTTTGTACTTTTTCTGTACGGTGTAGTCAACTTTTGTTTTAAGTATCCATCTGAAGTTAACTATGTTTGGATTTGCTTTATTAGAGCCCCATGTTTGTCTGTCTATAATTTTCCAAACATTATTTGATCCCATAAAGTTGAATTCTTCCGCGATTGCTTCAGTACGTTCATCTTCTTTTTTTAGAGTTCATGACTGCTTCAGTCCTCCGGTTTTATTAGGATGTAGCCAGTCATTGTGTAGCCAGTAAGCACTGAGCGCTGGAAGTAGGTGCAAATTTACGAAAAGAAATCTCCTTACTCATGCTTCTGTAATATGTTTTGTTACACACAAACACCGCTGTACCCAAAGCTATGTCTTATGTTTTTTGTGGCATCCCTGAGTTGAATATATGTGCTTGAGTCCGTCCTTGTATACTTTAATTAATCCACTCATACACATCGCTATGTTATGGTGTGTCTGGGCTTGCTAGCTGGAGTTTAGCTTCAAATTTTTTAAGAACCCCTGAGGTGTGACCTCCAGTATATTCAGCCTCTTAGTCAGTCCGTAAATAACATACTTTAGCATCAGATCCGAGTAAATGCCATCCGCTTCCAACAAATCTTTTAAGATACAGTCCAATATTATTATTTTTTTTAATCGGATAGGCTATTGCAAGGCGCGAGGAATCATCCACAAACAGAGATAGAAATCTGTAACGTTTGCGGTACGAAGAGAGGGCCCCACGGTGTCTAAGTGAATGATCTGGAGAGGTTCTGTCGCTAGTGTCCTCGAGGTCGTGAATGACAGTCTATTCGTTATTGAAATCAAACATACCTGACACTTAGATATTAAGCTCTCAAAATCAACACTTTTAAGATCTGTGTTTTTAGGCATTTTTCTCTAAAACTCTTTAAAATATTCCAGGGAAGCGTGACCCAGCCTAGCATGTCATAGCATTACTGTGCCATAGTTGGGATTCCCATGTGTGATAAGTGGCAAGACAGTCGTAGGATTTTTATACAGAGTAAGTTAGTTTCTGTCCACTATGGTTCTTTCATTTGGAGAAATTTTAAAGTCTGACTTTAACTGTAAATTTTCTTTGGAGACGTTGTCAAGAGGTCATTTGAATCTTGAGCTGATCATTTTCACAAATTTCCATGCATTTATTCACACTTATGGCTCTAATTATAGCGTCGCGGGTAAGACACAGGTATTATTTTAAAGTTTAAGTCACCAGACAGGCTGTTCTTGTATCTGTCTGTAAAATGTCTGCCAAATACTCTATTATCTGGTAGGGCTTTCTGTAGACTCCGGTCAAAAATAGTTAATTTGAATTCCGGTCGTACATATCGATTTATTTGTTATTCAAATATACATGCATTTCTAAGTCTACAGTATGCGTAGGGAGATAATATTTTCAGCCAACGTTTTAGATAACACTATTTATATTTACTCTATCAAACTTATTTTTATTATAACTTACAAGAGTTCCCTCTTCCCCTGTTATTTAGTCTACACAGGGGCTATTGTTTGAACATTTAATTATTCTGGATTAATCGTCATCAAGATTCCTAAATTGAAGTCTAGAGTTGACCATGAATTTAGTAGCCCCAGAGTCGGCTATGAATTTTTTCAGTGTTTTCGGACCTTTACTTTTTAACATATTTTCCCCGGTTTAGGAAGAGAAGAGAGAGTAGGTGATAAGATTGCTCTCACCTTTATTTGTGTTTTTATTTCTAACATTATCCAAAGAATTATTTTTTTCCTTGTTTTTATGCTGTTCGATGCCATCATTATCATACATCTTGGCTTTCTTATTGTCTGAATCATTTTTATCTAGATAGTATCTTATTTATCTCGGATGGCTGTTGCCACCCTTGGAAACAGAAATGTCACTCCGTTTAAGGTCCCAAGTTCTCTTGTTAGATTTGTCACCTTGCGTTCCGGAAATGTTTCCAAGCTAAGCACCGATGTTCGGTACCAGTCTTTGGTAGGTGTAGTAGCGGCGATGACCTGCAGGCACGCTGCAATCAGACAAGTAATGTCCAGTCAAGTCGCAGCGGCAACACCTGTCGTAATCGTGCCAATAACTGGGCTTAGGCTTTGTGTTTGACTTATTTTTAGCATTGTGTCTTAGCCTCTAAAACATAAGATTTTAACCGGTCGTTATTAAGTCCAAAGCAAAGTGAGTCTTCATTCATTAAGTTAAGGGTCTATAAATAAGGTATAGCTCCAACTACAGCGTTAAAAAGAGCATCTCTCTTTTCTTCCTCTGCCAATGAGTGAAATGGATTGACGTTATCGTAACTCCTCACTAAATTTTCAAATGTTCCCCAAAAGTGAGATGCCCTCTCTTTGATTGGATTATATTTTATATTATACAGTCTTTTACGTAAGTTACTGGTTAACTGGATGAGCTCCGTCCTTTTATTCGCTTTTAACTTATTTAAAACCTTAACTGGATCCTGGATGAGTACAGTCTTTAGATGATAAGAGTCGTCTATATAAGTCATCAAAATTAACTGCACTTGTATTTATGCTTTTCTTTTTTAATAACAGTAAAAAAGGGGGGGGTCAAAACTGGGGATCAACACTGTCACCTAATACGTACTTTAGAGCAAAGTTCGGAAGTAAGCCTGTCGACGAATAGCTTCCATATTGATTGAGCAGTGAATTTGAAATTCAATTCAGTCGAGCTCTTGTCTAAAAGGTCAAGCTCAATTCTTTCTCTCAGATTTAATTGAGAGGATATCGCGGCGTAATTTTTATGAGTTGGTTTGGAGGGTGCTTGAACAGTTGACTTAAAAGAATCTTGCTTCAAAAGGGTTTTTGGTTACCTGCCGTTGATTTTTCGAAGCCAGAAAAGATTTAGGACGAAGTCTCTCAACAGTCGAGTAGACATTTTCTTAAATACCTTCTGGTTTTTTTTCACTGCTGGCGTCAGTTTTGCCGTTTCATAGAACTCGTTCTCCTAGAATTTATCCCTTTCATTGCCTTGCTCGTAGAGCCTGACAGAGATGTCAAATTTTTTCTTCAGTAATCCTATTTCTTTAACTAAGTTATAGTCAGTCCGCCAAACTAAAAGAGAAAAACCAGATTAACCAGTCAGTACTGTCTTGGATACTTATTGATTAAATTCAAGCTTGAGATCCAGCTCTCTCCCTTTTATCTACAATTTCCTAGTTGTTGAACAATAGTGATGCTCAGTTTTGACTTCTTAGCCCTGTCGGCACAGACTGACATGTTAAATGCTTATTTTTGTTCTATCAGACTTTTGTTTGAACGCGTTTGAAGGTCCAAATCTTTAGTGAGAGTTTTATCATTTTCAGTCTTATCTTTACACTCAATAATTTTATCAGTCCTGTCTGTTCTTTTTCAATTTACTTCATCTGTATTCGCATCGTAAGGAAACCCGGGAGAGCATTCGTCAGTACAGTTATTCGTTCTGACTTCCGAGATCAATCTGGGCATGGGAATATTTAACTCAACGTTTGCCACAGAGATCACTCTTTAAAATAAAACAGAAAACTGCAGTCTGAGAGTCATCGGTGCAACAGCCGTGATCTTTTCTTTGTCGTACGATAACAGGACTAAACCATTTTCATATGCAATATGAAATGTTCTATCTATAGCACGGTCTCCTAATTCCTCAGCAGTTATCTGCATGCACGTGAAGACTTTGATTAATCCTTGGGCTAAAATAAAAGTGGACAAGAAACCCTACCTTTAGTGCCGTCATAAATGCTGTCTCACTGTGGCATACACTACTATACAAAACCAAAAGCAAATTGCATACAGGCGTGTGTACCAGAAAGAGAGATGGATGGGAAAAAGAGTACATGAGAGAACTATGGTCAAAGAAAAACTAAAATAACGAGAGAGTACAGCATATGCTCGTACGTGAACAAACACAAGCCATGCCATAACATTATCGTCGGCACAGCTGCGAGAGAGAGATGGAGTGCGAGCAGCTCAGAATACGCCGGTGCCCAGCCAAACTCAGGCTAAATCACATGTGCATACATTGAACAACATGCACTTGCCCATCAGTCCCGCAGACATCAGAGCAACAGCTGCAGTGCAGCACAAGCAAGTCCAGGCATTCTCTTCCTTAGTCCTCGCCTCCCTTTACGTCCGTGCAAGAATACAGCACAAGGACAGAGACAGCACGCACACAATACCCAAGCCACACGCTTCTCATATGTCTATGTTTATGCCCCCTCCATCTCTCACTTCGAGCAATTCAACGAATTGATAAACAAAAAAAGAATACGCATGGCACGCGTGCGTCGATCCAAGCCCGTCAAGGATACGTGGAAATAACGGTTGATGCATGAAGGCAGGCACATAGGACCCCTGTATGCACAAACGAGGAAAATGGCAAAAAAAAACAACGAACAAAAATTTACAGGCATCTCCCTAGTCTCTCGATTGATGGGTCCTACCGCCAGTACCCTCCTTACTTACGCAGTGCTTAGATCCGTCGTCAGGTAATGGGTTCCTCTTGATAAGGTGCTGATAATGAAACAACACAGACACTTTATTCAAAAAGATATTATCGATATTAAATTGAAAATGATCAAAAATTTGGTATTTGCTTAGAGTGTTAGAAATTGAAAATTACAAAGCAAATCCCAATGAAGAGCTGTAACGCTTGCGGATTAAAAAAACATCTTAAAACACATCATCTAAGCATTTATAGATTCTACGCATATAGCTAGACTACATTAGGCGTATGGTACAAGCTTTCTACCTTTACCAGAAATAATAAAAACATTCTTCTTTTTGATTTCCCGTCGATGATATTTACAAATGAGAATATTATCTAAACTATGACTCACATAAAAAAATGTTTTACAAGCTTATTATTAAGTTGTGTGCTGTGGGTCTGTTTAATTGTCTGGAGTAAGAAAGGGAATCGGTTTGTCTCCCAACATTTGATTAGGTTCGAATTCTGCTCATTCCTTTTGAGCTGAAGACGATACAATCTATTATATTAAATATTATTCTCAAATCAATATGGCAGCCAAAACAAAATTGCAAGTAACCATTTTTTCACAACGCTATCTATGTAAGTTCAGAATAAGAGGGTACAATTTTGAAAAATCTGTATGATTCACAATGATAAACGTAAGTAAAAATGTACATTTACATGATATCGTGTTAAGTTTAAGTTAATACTTGCTGTCTAGGCTAGAGCTTGCACAACATAAGTTGTAAGCACTAAATTTAAAATGGCCAATCCAATCTGGCGGGAAAAAATTATAAATAATGAAAAAAATTACGTAAGACTTACAATTTGGAAAATGGCCAATTACATATGAACGACACAATTATAAAATCTCCTTTAATTTCACAAAAATATTATGATTATGAGCGTTAAATGTAAGTAATAAATTGTTTTCATGCGATTATCATATTAAACAATATAAAAGCTATAATAAGCCGGAAAAAGAAATTATGAACATTACAATATCTTATTTGAAAAAAAGTTAGAGAAATTATATGTTTCATGAAAACATATGAATAATTTTATTTGTCATAAGCAACACTGCATACAATGCATCTGCTCACTTAATTAGGATCGTTACTACATGTATCCAGAGATGGGCATGTATTACATATACATGTAATACATATGTATTACACATGTATTATACATGTAATATATGTAATGTAGAGTAAATATTTAGTATACGTATTACATATTGAATACATACATGATACGTAATACATATGTGATACACGCATGTCATGCATATGTTATGTTTTCATATCTGATAAAGCATAGAGAACAATATCGTTTATACTAGCGTTCATATCATAAAATAATAACGTCGTTGTAATAACCACTTATCAGTCCACCCTTAGTTTAGTACCAATAATGAAGATCCATGAATAATGTTATACTGACATTATTCTCCTGGAGTTTGCAATTTAAAGCTTCCAAAGACTGTTTTATTCCTTAAACGATTCCAGATAGATTTAACTTTACAAATTAAAAGAAAATGTTGGATGTGCAAGGATGAAGGCGTAATTACTTATAGAGAAATGACTTTTAACATGATTTTATAGAGACAATCACAGAATATCAATGTACAAATATTTATGAAAATTTTTAATGATAACCACACGTAAAAACGATTACAAATACACAAAATCTTCAAATTTTTGAGTCGTATAGGAAATCGAAAGAAGTCAGTTTTCAAAGTAAATTCCTAAGAATTGACATTTTTGCGCATGCAATAC
Organism: Copidosoma aretas; assembly: GCA_030522625.1. Taxonomy (NCBI): domain Eukaryota; kingdom Metazoa; phylum Arthropoda; class Insecta; order Hymenoptera; family Encyrtidae; genus Copidosoma; species Copidosoma aretas. Next base: position 11,436 of record JAPYYV010000466.1, read on the forward strand.
AGGAAATTTTATGGAATGTTTTTATTTCTTACTCATAAGGTTCCCCATTTCAGTTCTACATAATATCTTAAGTGAAAAAATTTTATGGAGACAATAAATAATTTTTAAAAATTTAGTGCGACATATCAACATAAAACTATAATAACAAAAACTGTTATTAAATATCATCGTAAAACTTTTAATGTTTTGTCTCTGTCTAGAAAATATTGTCTTACAATCTATCAAAAGTTCTATGTTTTCATCGTATTTCAGATGATTTAAACAAAGAAAGTTGCGTCATTAAAGAAAAAATATATAAAAAATTTATTGTTCGTGTGAATCAACTTTTGCATGGTCGAGGGAATTTGAATACGGATAATATCGCTAGGCGATGCTTTCAAGATCCAGAAGGTTTCGCAGAATACCTAGGAATTTTTCCAGCACTAGTAACAAATATCATATTATTATCATCGGCTTTTAAATGTTGCAAAAATTTGAGTTTAGAAAAATTGGAAAAATTTTCAAACGAAACGTATGGTTTATACCACAAGACTTATCCATTTGCGAGAATGAGTCCTACTGTTCACACACTCTTAAAGCATGGCTGTGCCATTGCACGTCAATTTCCACTTCCCATGGTTTTTTATTCCGAAGACGCGAACGAGTCATGGCACAGGTTGTACCGAAAGAACCAAACTTTGGACGCACGACAAAGATCCAGAAAAGCTATACTATTAGATATTTTTAATAGAGCCGTTTACTGTAGCGATCCAATAATTTATTTAATATTGATTGACGAAAGAATGAAAAAATCGATAAAGGATTATGCAGCTTTAGATATCAAAAAATTTCTTAAAGGCAAGGTACAACAAAAAATTTGCTGATTTTGTCGTACAATAATATGTCCTTTTTTTAGTGAGAATGTTTCCGATGACGAAATTGATGATGATGCTGAAAATACGACGAATCCAGAAAGTAAAGCTGAAAAATATTAAATGTTTGACTATTAAGAAAAATAAAAAATTCATCTATTATCCAAGTATATTAAAATACTAACCGTCCAATATATTTTTAACTTGTATACAGAAAATTTAAAGGAGGTCCTACAGGAACTCTAAATAATACAAAGAATTTACCAATTTCGGTCCGCCCTATTGGATCGGCCACTTTAAATTTCTAAAAATAACCTTAGGATCGTAATCAGCGACCTCAAAAACCCCCTCATAAGTACTTTCAAGGGAATCCTACAGAAAATCTACATGACACACACAATTAACCCATTTCGGTCTGCCATATTGGATCGAAAATTTTAAATTTCTGAAAAATAACTTCAGGATCGTAATCAGCCACCTCGAAAATCCCCTCCTAAGTACTTTCAGGAGTCCATCTCGGGGGAAGGGGGGGGGGGGAAGCGCCCATAACCCAATGTGTAAATATTAACTAAAAAAAAAAGGATCCTCAAAATCTACATTCTTGACGTCGGAGGATTTGGATTATGTTGAATTAATGTCTGGGTTTATAGGTTATACGTTTTCTTGCACTTTTTTGTAAAAGATTTCATAATACTGTTTAGAATACAACTTTATCAGTAACATTATGGTTCACATATTCTGACATCAGTACCATTTTAACATACATACCTAAGTACCCCTAGCTTTAATCATAGTAGGATACGGACTACTAAAAAGAATAGCATATATTGTTATTGGCTAGATTATTACCACTAGCTGAAATATTGTCAGGTTAAGTGATGATTCTCATAACTTTTAATAAACATTTACAGTAGAATATTCAAAATGTAAGCTATACAGAGGTGATAAGCCATCTTAAGTACTTCTAATAATTAAAAGTTGATGTAAATTTAGTATACTATATAATGAGCTGAATCAATATCCTATGCAAAATTAAGTAAGGCTCTGTTTGCTAAATCTTGAGATATTTGGATATTTTAGTTTGAAGACACAAATTCATAGTGAAAATGATCGTCTCGACGAGTAAACATGCTAATTCCGAAGACGTCCTAGTGCGCGTGCATTTCGAAATTTTAAACTCATGTAAGGTCTGGCATTTTAATACACCCCAGTGGTCTAATTTCAAATTTTTTGTATCCCTAATGTAAATAAAACGGATGTTAACAAGTACTTAATTTTAAAGTACTCTTAATAACTTAAAATCTTATATTACAAGCTGACTACTGTTCAAAGCACACAGAAAGCTAATTTGCTACTGTCAACTGTGGTTGAATAAAATTTCATGACATCATAGACATATATTGTAACTACATTGTTGCTTGAAAAATACTACATTGTTATGATTTTTTGTATGCTTATCATCTTAATCTTGACTTTAACAATTTAAGTCTACTGTAAGCCAAAACAGATTGTCTTTGAAGCTATGCTTCTTATGGGACGCCTTGGCATTGACGCTCGGGGTCAACGAAGAAAAGTCGTAATGCTGGCCGAATTTAAATACCCGACCTCCCGAAATTAGAAAACCCATGTTGGAGGGGTCGTATATTAAATTTCGGCCACCGTGATTCTGGCAGGAATTTAATACCGGACCTCCTGACATAAGAAAACCCATGTTGGAGAATTCGGGTATTAAATTCTGACCAGTGTGATTCTAGCAGAAATTTCATACCGAACCGACCCGAAATAAGAAAACCCATGTTGGAGGGGTCGGGTATTCAATTATATCCCATGTAAAGCAGCGCTATATTTCGATCTTTTATAGTAAAAGTTTTCCGTACACTTGTGGGAAAGCCACTTGCAGGCTTGACCGTCTAGGGAGTAGAACGGAAAGCTTGGTTTGAACGGGCTGTTTAAGTCCATATATACTTGTTTAACGTTGCTGGCTGTGGCTCCATAGTACAGACATGTTTATATGCCCAGTAAAAAGTCTAGAACAACTAAGATTTTAGGCTATATCTTGTGATATGGCAGATCCAAGTCAGAGTAATCAGCAGACAAGAGGAGAGGCGGTGAGACGCTCACCAATCCTACCTTATCCCATGCCCCTCTACTCAGTCCAACATACTCAAGCTATTAGCCGTATCGTCAGCGTGGGTGATATTGAGTGTAGGTAGCAGCTACGAGAAATTACTCGACTCCAGCAACCACTTTAAACGCCTGTGCCACATCATCACCCGGGACCACTATCTACATTCGAGCGCCTGACTGCCCGTCGGATCTCTCGGTGCCTGTATTTGTTATAACACCAGTGCCGCAGGACCTGGTTGACATGGTAGGCTCACATATTTTCTACGTCCCTTTCACCTGAATCATCGTACCGAGCAGCAACTGCCGACCCCACATCGGTAAGGCTAGAGTTGACTACACTCATTAGAAGATCGGATAATATGGCAAATTATACTTGTGCTGATTTTTTAAAGTAATGTTGAATGAATCTAGGTCTTGTTTAGTATATAAATTCGTTGTTTCTTCAATTATTGCAAACTCTTAAGTATATCATCCGTTGTATTCCTTTAGTCCTTTGTTAATTATTTATTTGTAGTGCTTTGCTACTTTAAAGCAAGGTAAGTAAGCCACGACTCATTATATTCTTCATGGAATCAAATAAAAAAAAACTGTTTTAATTTTAGTTGTGTAGAAAACAAGTGCAGATCTGCCATATTTACTTTAAAATGATTTCGTGACAACATGAACTTAAAAAAACAAAAATGCTACACCTCGAAGAGAAAGCAAGATAGACAAAAATAACAATTTTACAAACTTCCGGATAGAGAAAACAATATCGTTCACGCTAATATAGTAGTAAATAAATAAAATAAAATGACTGGGAAAAGTGTCTTTACATCTGTACTTGACTATGTCTTTATTACATATAATACATAGACTGTATTTCTCTTGCAAAGCTGATTATAAAACAATTAAGAAATACAATTATTTTAAAAACAGTTTTTTTTTTCATTGATAAATTAAAAAAATTTCTTCAAGCGGCAGAACTATTCATGTAACGAAAAAACATTTTACAAAACTGTCTAACATTTCAGCAAACTTATGTTGTCAACATAAAAGAACATTTTAAAAATTACATATGTACAAAGGATGATCACACAATGCATTAATAAGTTCTATTGTAGAGTAACAAATTTATCCAATCTGAACATGAAAAGATAAAGTCAACAATTATAATCAGTCACACATTCTCTTTGATTTAAATAGTACAACCATAATTCATCAGTACCACACAACACACAAAGCACAGCACGTTTCAAAAATGTTTCTAAAACGTTTAATTAATTTAACATTTACAAACATTTCTCCTTAGAGCTCAGAGACATTTCTAAAACGTCTTTAAACACGTTAAATTTCCGTTTCTAAGCGAAGCATAAGTTGTATGATACGTTTCAGAGACACTTCCAGAATGTTTCTAAAACGTGATGAATTAATTACGAATCCAGGGAAAATTTTTTATGTTTTTGTTTTAGCAATACCTGAATTTATAATTATTAACATCAATGGCTGTAAAATTAAAAAAAAAAAACGATGACCCTGGGACACGAACTGAGTCTGCTAGGATGGAAGTCAAGTATCCTATCGACTTCCCCAGAGTGGTTAAAATACCGTGATTATACTCGTACATTACATTACAATAAGATACAAAAACCAGTATTTTTAATTTCTATCTTTACAAATAAATTATGAAAATACAGACGTGCGTTTAGACAATTAACTTAAGGTAAAAGTACTGATTGATGGAACACGTCTCTATTCACGGAACATAAAAAAAAAATTATAATTAAAATTACAACTAAAATTACAAATATATTTCTAATCAATAATCAATTTATCTTCATATTTCTAAACTAAAAAAGCTCGATCGTTACATTACACTAGGAGAAAAATAAGTGTTTCTGTGTAATAATTTTATAATAGGGACAAAACTATACATAACCTAACCGTTTTCGTGGTCCGTATTACGTAATAAACTTTCTTAATTAATTTGATATCATCACAGTTAACTATTTGGCATGGAATGGAGTTCTATTGGAAGAAAATCGTGTCATCTCTGTCAAGCGATTCGAGTGTATCAAATTATTACAAAAAAATTACTTTACGGTCGAAGTTTCATAATAGGGACTAAAATTATGAAACACTAGGACAAGACTTTTGCTGCTGTTTCATAATACATACATATAAATTGTATCAATTTTATTATAAATATCAATCTTTCTTCCATACAAATTTCATGAAAAAATCAGGATTACGAACAAGTTGCGAACAAAATCGAAGGGCTCAAATTTAGCCTACATAAAAGCCTAAACGGTATCATATCGATTAAAAAATTTCGTTGAAAAATGTTCCACCAATCAAAAGTTATAGCAATCTGAAAAAAAATTACGAATTTTTGGCAAAAACCCGCGAAATCTCATTTTCAGCGATTTTTGTATCTCGTCTTCAAACAGCTGTAACTTTCGAACGGTAGCACAAAATTGAGCAAACTTTTTTTCAATCGATAGGGTTTGATTCCAGATTTTATTTAGGGTGTTTTGAAACACTTTAACTCTACAAGCATCATACCTACACGTACTATAAACTGATATGTTTTTAAGAAACTTGACTAAAAGTCGTAATTAAAAAACGATGTACATCCTTAAAACAAAATACTTGGTAATGAAATCGCTTTAGGTATTTTTTTAAGATGGTTTTTGCAAGAGTAAAACTGTAAACAAAAAATTTTTGAACCATCTTTAGTTTCAACTAATTATAAAGTTGATTTTTGTCAGTTACGGAAGAATCACCCATAAACGAATATTGACGGAGATAGAGCTCGGTCAAAATACGCGTGATGTTATCGTGATATACAAATCATATATGACTAAATCATAGTTACCCCTACACTTGAACTTTATGTGCTCTATTTCCGTCAAATTTCGTTTACATGAAAAAAGTAAAAAAAAAGTGTTTGATATATTTTGATAATCTACCTGACCGACAAAATAAAATTCCAAAAAATTATTGCACTAGTACCCTATACACAATGCATACGACAACATCTGCCGAAGTGAACTGATTGTTTGTATATTTAACCATGTTATAAAAACACCACGACTAGGCATTTCTACCATCATTGTTTCTAGCGACTTTTACTGAAAGTAATATTGTTATATTTTAAGAAAGACAAGTGACTGTAAATGTAAGAATTTCACGATATTTACCTGATGTTTTCGCCGTGAACGTAATTGCTGTATCCCAGTCATCGATAATATCTAGTGACATTTTATCTTCGTTATCCGACGATCTCCCAAAACATCTAAGTAAGTCTGAAAGTAGATTAAAAAATAGCCATAAGTCATAAACAAAAGTAAGAACAATCAGTTGAACCAGTTTCTACTATTGTAATCTCTTGTTTTTGATGTATTTGTGTAGGTAAAAATATTTTAATATTTGTGCCAATTTAAGTAAGAAATTTATGCCAAAAATTTTATAATTTCTCGGAACGTCAAAACTTATTTTTTTAAATAACTAAATTAATTTGTATACGCAGGAAGTATTCTACGTCATCTCAAACTCTTAAACAATAGTTGAGATACAAACTTATAGGAATTAAAAGTGCTCTGTATTACTGGAACTTACTCGAAATTAAAGCTTTTTAGAGTGACGGGACATGCGTCAGTAGCAATAAGAACTTGTGATTTTTATTTCTATGATAACTTCTAAATTTTCTAGCCCAAAAAGAAAATTTTTTTAAATTTCAATTACATACTTAAGTGTAGTTTTAGGTGTAGGGTCGCTAATATCATATAAATTATAAGGGGTCTACTAATCGTCATTATTACTGAATATTTTTGAACAATCAACCATTTCTCAGAAACTCGTCGACAGAATTCGAGAGGGGTTCAGTACTACACCGACCAATCCTACACATCAGTTATTTAACACACCGATTTTACACAGCCAAGATTGAACACTGCACAGAATCATTCAACACATTTTTGTTTCGTCGTGTTTGAACACGGACGGATTCTGCACTAGTGTAGAATCAATATCAAGAATGTAAAGAATATCCCGTCGAGTTCTACACACGTGTTAAATGGTAAATTTTATTCGCCACAAATAAAATACACGTGTAGAATGGTAGATTTGATTTGACACAAAAAAAGCATACGAGTAAAATGGTAGATTTGATTTGACACAGATAAAAGACACGTGTAGAATCGTAGATTTAGTTCGAAACAAATATAGAACATGTGTAAAACTAAAATTCGCATTTGACAGAAATGAAATATTACACGTTCGATTAACATAATATATAATTTCGAATAAATCTAGTTTATTTGTCATGTGAAAGATTAAAAGTAATCATAAGCTACGTAATTTGGCTAATATTTGTGGCCAGTAAACTTTGTTGTATAATACATAATATTTTTAAAACAGTCGAAGAAAACTTTTGACACTTACAACCTAAATTATAAAGGACAAGTTGAAGAAAAATATTGACACAAATAACCTAATAATCGCGGGGCGATCGTGAAGTTTAAATACAGCCGTTAAGGGACGAATACCATCTTCAAGACACCAGGAGAACGGCAAGCTGGGCATCTCAAGCCTCCGCCCTCGTAACTACTTGGGAAAGTAAGCTAGAGTACGGCACACTGCTCACATAAAAATAAATGATGGCAGACGCTTATCATGAACCAAGGCATCCTGCCCTCATAGACCGCGCATATGATGCGAAAAGCTTTAACTTGCCATACCTGGCCATCAGTCAGCTCTTGTCGCACGTTCTCCAGTTGTAGCTGTTGTTCATTGACCAGTATCTCTCGGGCTCTCAACTCGCCCTCAAGATCAGATGCGGCATTACGATATTCCAGCCTTTGTTGTTCTTAAAAAGTAACGGAAGTCAAGGTATGTTGCAAAATAAAAAAATACTAAAGTAGAAAAAAAAATTTTGCATTAAAATGAATAATTATAATACTAATAATAATAATATTAATCATGATGAAGATAATAAAATATTGCGCACTAAGATGGTGACATGGATTTTCCCTGTGGAACAAATACTTTTTTATTCTCAAAAGGGTTGAAAGTACTCTAATTGTCTAGTCTTACAAGAGTGAACATCACGTGACTAATGCCTTTTCATTCGGTTTGTGATTGGTCAAGAGTCTTTAAAAGGGGATAAATTATAACTAAGATTTTAAAAACTACATAAAAAGTAAATAAAATAAAAAAAAAGTTGTAACTTAATAATGATAGGTGGCTAATAATTTGATTTTTCTCGATTAAAACAAGGATGGAATGGTTAAGTTGGAATATATATTATCTAATTATTTAATATTTCTCGATGTCAACTTAAGGAGCGGTTTGTTTAGAAATATCATGTTGGAGCTTTTAAGTATAATAATGCAGACAGCCAAGACATAGAAAAATTTAGTACAATCAATAGTCCTCTAAAAAATCAATCAGAATACTAAATACCAACAAAATATATTTTTCTTACTTTTACCATTATAAAAAAGGCAAGAAAATTATTGTATTCGATTACATGTGCCAATTAAATTATTAATTAGCTAAACATTGGTATATGTAAATCAAAGCGACTTTCAATTATTTAATTTTAATACGTACAAAGTACGAATAACCGCGACCAGCTGTGCAGGAAAGAATCGTTTCTTTAAAGAAGTTCGTACATAGCATACGGACGTATTCACCACTGATTACATATTTTCTTTGAAAATCGTGAACACAAGCCTTCGTTAATGTGGAATTTACTAATCTTGTCAGTTTCCGTGCTGTGTAAACACTCGAATGTACATGTATCTTTCTCACGCTACTTACACACCTTAATTCTAAGTCGTCCACATGCACGTGCACAATTCAAAGATTGCCGAGTTACATACTAGTACTTTCGACCCTTGAAGATAAAAATGAGTTTTTCTTTCATGGCTTGGTTTAAAATATATCAAATACATTGTACGAATACAAACTCCATTTATACAATTGTAGAATTTAAAGTGAACGAGTATCGGGAGTCACGTCCTAAAGAGTTTATCTATCAGCTTTCGGAGACGTGTCGACTGAGCGCAATCCATTATACAATAATCGTTACAAGCTCTGGAATTCGGTCTTTTCGAGCTCGCTTTGCAGAACAATGAGGCGATAAGCTAGAATTTTCCAATGTGCGAGGATCGAGATTCACGCCCCAGAAACTTAATCATCCAACTCTCCAAGACGTGGCGACTGAGCACGATCCATGAAATCATAATAACCGTACTCTAGTTATTTAATGTGATACTTTCGCTATGCGGGGATCGAAATTCACGTCCGAGAGAGATGATACGCCTGCTCTTAGAGACGCGGAGACTTAGCGCTGTCCGTATTATATGCGTTATTGTTTAGACAAAATATTAATTTACTGAAAAACTTGAGCAAATTGCGGTCAATCAGATCTTTGATTGCTATTATTACTGAAATTTATAAACGATGCACGAGCGTGTCACGAAAGGTTATGCATTTTATTAGGCTGCCTCCTGCATGCGCTTCAAAGAAACACACTCAGGGGCCAACCTTGATGTAATTGGGTTACACCCGCCGATGTCGTGTAATCATTTGAACGCAATAAAGTGCAGAATTATATCTACCGATAATTGATGTTAGATTTCAATAAAAAAAAAAAAAAAAAAAAAAAAAAAAATTACAATAATTTGGGGAAAAAAAGGAAAATGGGACCTAAATTCTAGTGTTCAATTGTAGAGCTTCCAACTATTGCAGATTCCATATCGGTTCTGGGTTATCAACAAAATCGTAATAAGAAAAAAGTATTTCAGATTACTATATCCTCAGCCTTTTTGCAATAATGAGGCAATACGTTTGAATTTTTCGATGTGCAAGGATCAAGATTCACGCCCGAAAAAGTTAATCTTCCAACTTTTTAAGACGTGGTGGGTGAGCGTGATCCATAAAATCATAATAACTGTACTCTAGTTTGTTAATGTGCTAATTTCACGATGCTGGGATCGAGATTCACGTCCGAGAAAGATGATGCGCCTGCTCTTAGAGACGTGTCGACTTAGTGTGATCCGTATTATATGCGTAATTGTTTACATGAAAAATTAATATACTGGAAAACTAAAGGAAATTGCGGTTCATCAGATCTTTGATTTCTATTATTACTAAAATTCAGAGACGATACACGAGCGTGGCACGAAAGGTTATGCATTTTATTAAGCTGCCAATGAATTCTACGACGAGGTCAGGCAGTTAACCTTTCCGGCATGCGCTTTAAAGAAACACACTCAGGGGCCAACCTTGATGTAATTGGGTTACACCCTCCGATGTCGTATAATCATTTGAACGCAATAAAGTGCAGAATTATATCTACCGATAATTGATGTTAGATTTCGATAAAAAAAAAAAAAAAAAAAAATCACATTAATATAGGGAAGAAAAGGAAAATGGGACCTTAATTCTAGTTTTCAATCGTAGAGCTTCCAACTATTGCAGATTTCATATCGGTTCTGGGTTATCAATAAAATCGTTATAAGAAAAAAGTATTTCAGATTACTATATCCTCAGCCTTTTTGCAATAATGAGGCGATGCGTTTGAATTTTTCAATGTGCAAGGATCAAGATTCATGCCCGAAAAAGTTAGTCTTCCAACTTTTTAAGACGTGGTGGCTGAGCGGGATCCATAAAATCATAATAACCGTACTCTAGTTTGTTAATGTGATAATTTCACGATGCTGGGATCGAGATTCACGTCCGAGAGAGATGATACGCCTGCTCTCAGAGACGTGTCGACTTAGCGTGATCCGTATTATATGCGTTATTGTTTATACGAAAAATTAATATACTGGAAAACTAAAGGAAATTGCAGTTCATCAGATCTTTGATTTCTATTATTACTGAAATTCAGAAACGATACACGAGCGTGGCACAAAAGTTTATGCATTTTATTAAGCTGCCAATGAATTCTACGACGAGGTCAGGCAGTTAACCTTTCCGGCATGCGCTTTAAAGAAAGACACTCAGGGGCCAACCTCGATGAAATTGGGGCACACCCCCCGATGTCGTATACTTATTGAAACGCAAAAAAGTGCAGAATGATATCCGCCGATGATTGATGCTAGATTTTGATAAAAAAAAAAAAAAAAAATTATAATAATATAGGGACGAAAAGGAAAATGGGACCTAAATTCTAGTGTTTAATCGTAGAGGATCCAACTGTCGCAGATGCTTTATCGGTTCAGGGTTATCAATAAAATCGTAATAAAAAAAATTATTTCATAATAATATATCCTTAGCCTTTTTGCAATAATAAGGCGATGCGTTTGAATTTTTTAGGATCAAGATTCACGCCCGAGAAAGGTAATCTTCCAACTCTTTAAGACGTCTCCCCCACTTTTTACTCGCCTAGCGCTCGGCTGCTGCACTCGGCAACAGAAAATGTATGCCAGCGGAGTGAGAAAAGCTTCCAAGATATTATCTGTTGAAAGTGGGGGAGATAGAGAAAACGCGCTCTAGCCGGGCTGTTGCTGAGTGGCGTTTGTCGTACGTCCGCGGACGGCATTGTATTTTAGATAGATCACCATTGTTGTAGGTATTGTGTTGAAGTGCATCACCGGAAGAAGTGTTGATTGAGCATATGTGAAATTGATAGAATCGCTGCTTGGTTCCTCAGCTGTACAATTCGTTTAAAATAGTGCATTAGGGTATTTGTATAGTCTATAGTGTATGTTATATAGTGTATAATAGTATTTTTATTGAACTCATCGAGAGGCTGTGTCAAGAGGACGATGGCCGCGCAGGAGGCGCTGGGCGGGCAGGCTGGCCAGAATCTCATCTATGAGTGCCAAGGCAAGAGGGAGAATAGCACTAGGTACTTCAACGACTGCTTTCTGTAGCACAAGGACTCGCGAAACCGATGAAGCTGCGATGTGCGATGCTCTCGTCTAATTATTGTCATGGGAGATTAGACTTGCGCCAGGATGGCTCGATTAAACAACGAGTGCCACACACTGGGCACTTGCAAGATTTATTGACGATGGAGAAGAAGGTTTTGAAGGAAGCGGTTTTCAATGAGTGCTGGGTGACGTTCGACTCATTCGCCGACATATTTGATCGCGTCAGTAGGGAGTGAGTACCATATCATTATTAAAAATTTGAAAAGCATGTGCAAACATATTATATGCTTATTTTTATAGCAGAAACGCTAAATTTCTTTAGATCAAAGTAAGGTAGGCAGACCAACCCGCGTAATCTTGTCTGGTATGTGGTGTCTCTCTTGGCGTCCTTTATACGCACCGATAAGAGCGCCCGGCAAATTTCCCCCAAACGAACTAATTTATTTGAAACCTACTTTTATTTCTGTAAAGCGGGTTTTTAAGTAGCACATTATACTTACAAATTATTGTAATGTGTAATAAATACTAAAATTAACCACGATCAAGTACAAATGGTATGTATCTTTTCTTGCATGTTAAAAATTATGAGCGACGGAGCTAACCAATGCATCACCATTATAATAGTTAGTCGTATTTACGTTGTACTTTTTGCTTGAACCACGGATAATTTAAATGCATCGTAATAATTTTACTTTGTAAATGCAAATAATAGTTGTAGTCTATAACATAAAGTGTTAATTTATATGACGTATGTTCCGCGCGTGTCGTTTGAATGATAGTCACGTGGTTATTTTTAGCAAATACGAAAACGAATACATGGCTTCATTTGACATTATTCTTCTTTTTAAGGTAGAGTTGTACAACCATAAGTAGTTGTTGTTTGTGAATAATGTCGAATTGTGTTGAAGCCTTCCGAGGGCATCCGTGCACTTTACTTTAGGGAACCTGACTTCAAAAATGAGAAGGGAAAGTCGAAAAAATCGACCGCCCACGTCGGCAACACTTGCGGAGTTGGCGGTGACGTTACGTGGATACCCACCCGTGGACGGCATTTACAGGGGTACAGCAAAGCCGGCAGACAGCGGTTGCGAGTTAATTTTTTTGCACCCATCCATGGAGGAACCTTTGCGTCGATGCACTCAAGTGTACGTGGACGGAACCTATAAGGTATGATTTACAGCTGGAATAAAACAGCTGAGGCAACTTCACAAAAAGTGAGCACTGCTAAGCAGCTTTCCTTACTGTGATAAATGTATTGCATAAATCGGTAAACTTTCAACACGGTCAGTAAAGCTGCTTCGCAGTGCTAACTTTTTGTCAATCAGGCTCCTGATTAGTCAGCTCATTAATCATTTGATTTTTTATGCCTAATCATCGACTGATTTTTCGCACTGATTTTTTTCTATTCTTTATAAATTAAACATTTAAAAATATTATAAGTACTCTAAGCATTAAAAAACACAAGTCCCACAAGTGCAAAAAATACAAGAACCCTAAAATCATATCATTTATTATATAATATACGCTTTTATGGAAATTTTCTAACGGTTTTTGTTTGTATGTTTTTTGGACACTTACACCGCCATGTAATTTAATCGTGATTTAAAGTTTTGTGTTCTTAAAAAGAGTGGGAAAAAATGCATTCGTGGGAAATAAAATAAGTTAAGCGCAAAAATCAGCTGACAACTTGGCTTATTTTTTAACAGTTTTCTGATTAACCCATTGTCATAGCTATACGTTGCTTAAAGTACATGTGACATTTTGACTGTGAATTTTCGTACGTATTTTCCCTTATGCCCGCAGACATTCAGCAAATGTACACCGTCCATTTTAGAAAACAAGATTCGGTTATGATTCCGTAGTTGCCTTGTAATAAGTTACATTTATTCACGGGCTGTAACGCAAACAATCTTCTTTTCAGGGTTTCACGGCTATTTTCATTCTGTGCAACAGAAGTGCAACTCTGTTTTACGATGCCATATGGGATAAAATTTTTGAAATTATTTCAGTGCTGAGAAACATTAATAGCATCATGATGGACTTTGAGCGAGCTTCAATTAATTCAGCTAGAAGAAAATTTCCTAACGCTTGCATTTCTGGATGTATTTTTCATTACAAACAAGTAATTAGAAAAGTTTTCATAGTAATATGTGTTAAGGAGATTCAACATTTATTAATATAGCACTATATTGTAAATAATTATCAGAGCTGTCTGTAAAAATTCAGTAATAATCAGAAATTCTAGTGTGGGAAAGAGGTACTTTAATAGTTGGAAAAAAATTGTTTCATAGAATTTGCATTGTTACATGCGACCATACATCAAATTTTCAAAAAGGACTCTCTAAAGACTGTAATCTTATTGGTTTTTCATTCGATTGCGCTTTTGCGAAGCTTGTTCTACTCCTTGACCGAGTTCGGATAGGGTAACTGTGGAAAATCTTTGAAAACATTTATTATATAAAAAGTTACATGCAGTTGTTCATCCTATTTACACGTTGTCATATATACAATTGCATGTAATGGTTTATATCATAAATATCGTCAAAAATTTTCAGAAGTTACACTATTTTACATCTGTCATGAAGTACAACAAGCAAAATCGCATAAAAAACCAATAAGATTTAAATCTTTGGGGAGTACTTCTTGAAAATTTGATATAAGGACGCATGTAATCATGCAAATTTGATAAAATATGTTTTTTTAAGCTTGTATAGTAAGCCTTTTTCGAACTACAATGTCTAATTGTTATTAAATTTTAACAGACAGCTCCAATGATTATTAAAGTGCTATATTTCAGTATTAAGCTCCCCTAAAACGTCGGTGGCGATCGGATCACGCTGCCTCCTAGGTTACAGCTCATTTTAGATTTATCAGTTGAAAGAGCGATCGATCATTAAACAAATATAATTTTATATTTTTCATTGCGCAGAACTTGATAAAATAGTGGTGCAACGTTTTGCGTATACCTGCTAATGTTCACACGAACATTTTGGAAACGGCACTGGTGCTGCCTTACCTACCAGCTGGATTATTTCTGAATGGCATAAATGGGCTTCAAGCGTTGACCGACAACATAGCAGATATACGTATTCTGCGTTTCTTAGCATACATAAAAAAGGTCTGGTTACCACTGGCTGACATTGTATCTGTGTACGGAATCGCTGTACATACTAACAACCTCTGTAAAGTTTTCCACCGAAAAGCTCGTCCCAAGTTTCATGATCACCCACAGCTCTTTGATTTTATCGGTAATATTACAAATATTATTAATAATCATAATGTTAATAATAATAATAATTATGATAATAGTAATAATGTTAATGATTGAACTTATTGTAAGAAGATATATAATAATACTTATCACAATAAGAATATTTATAATAATAAAAAAAATAATAATAATACTTAAGATAATATTGTTATGGATTGAAAAGAAAAGTTTTACTTACATTCAAAATTGTAGATGTCATGATTAAAATGATGGAAGATTATAATTTGAACCTTCAGAGAATCGAAAATGGACTTACGTTGCGGTCAAATCGAACCGCAATCGAAATCTAAAACGCTATTGTGCTGATTCGCTTGCTAGCGCAAGTATTTGAAGACCGGTAATGCTTTAATTTCCTAATATTTTTTCGTTTCTCCACCAAGGTAGCAAACAATATTGTTAAAGTTTTAATTTCTTTCCAGTATCATGGTTCACGACTTTTTATACAGAATACTTCAACAAAGACGCTTGCAGTATTTTCCACCATGTACGTATGACAAGTTACGAGAAAAACCGCCATACGAAGCAATAGTCACGACAATTTATTTGATTACTTCTTTCAGTGCCTTTTGAGGTCCGTAGAGAAGCTCTGCGGAAAATCACGCAAGAAGAATTAGACGAGGAGGATTTGTTGGTTAACGAGCTGCAGCGCGTCTTCGTTCGAGATCATGGTAAAGGTTATAAAACGATATTTTTTCATTCGGTAACTTGAATTTCTTTATAAGATGACTAGCTATACGAATATTGGCTCGCAGGGGGTGCATTCGAAGGGCGTCAGCCAATTCGTAATGAAGAGCTGGAACAACAGCTCCAAGTGGCCTTGCAATTGCCGGGAGCAGATCACGAAGAAGAAGAAGAAGCGAATTCTGGCGAAGAAGATCAAGTTGATCTTATTATATAGGGTTGGGAGGTTCTGTGGGCGCAGACGAGGCCATGCTCGAGCTCGAGGGCATGCGCAAGGACGAGGCGGTGCTCAAAATCGAGAAGGTGCGCAAGGACGTAGAGGTGGTCGAGCTCGAGGTGGTGCCCAACATCGGGGCGGCGGTCAAGGTCGTGTAGGTGCTCGGGGCGGTGTTCAAGTTCACGAATAGCAGGAGAGAAGGCGAGGCCTACGGCGTAGACGAGCAAATGGTATTTCGAGCGACAAAGAGGATAACGGTATGGAAATTTAAATGAAACAGAAACGAAAAATTTTTAAAGTGAGTAAAACTATCAAATAAAATGCGTAAAAATTACTGTCTTTGATTAGCTGTGCCCGTGAACAATGAACCCCAACGTGAAGATATCATCGATCATGCCGTCGACCTTGTTGACAACCATGGTGCACGTTATTTCGCACGACTTAGTTTCATTTTGGATACATTCAATGGTTTCTATAATCGGGTTTAATTTTTTTTCCTTTGCATATGGCAGAGATAAACGAGCAAGTGCCACCAAGGGTGGACGACATCGCCGATCCTGTCATCGATCTCGTAGATGGCCAAGGTACATGCTTTTTTCTTCTAATTTTATTTTTTGATGATTTTCGAAAACTTGTGACACACCGAATTTTTCATGCTAACAACAAAATTGTAAATTAAATCGCACGAATAATTTGATTTGTTTTATTTAGATGTGCCAGAGGTTAACATGCAAGTGTCACCGAGGCGGGACAACGTTGCCGATCCCATCATCGATCTCGAAGACGTCCAAGGTACACGTTTTTTTCTAATACTTTTATTTTTTGATGATTTGCGAAAACTTCTGACAAACCAAACTTTTCATACTTAACAGCCAAATTATAAATTACGTAAATCGCTCGAATAATTTAATTTGTTTTCTTCAGATAGGCCCGAGGTTAACGTTCAAGTGTCACCGAGGCGGGACGACGTTGCCGATCCCGTTATCGATCTCGAAGACGTCCAAGGTAATCTTTTTTTTTTTTATACTTTTATTTTTCGATGATTAGCGAAAACTTGTGACAAACCAAATTTTTCATACTTAACAGCCAAATTATAAATTACTTTAATCGCAAAAATAACTCGATTTGTTTTATTTAGACGTGCTCGAGGTTAACATGCAAGTGTCACCAATGCAGGACGACGTTGTCGATCCCATTATCAATCTCGAAGACGTCCAAGGTACAAGTTTTTTTCTAATACTTTTATTTTTTGATGATTTGCCAAAACTTGTGACATACCAAATTTTCGAAACTTGCAAAATCAACACGTAAAAAATTGTTTTCTTATTAAAATGAACTGGTTATAACGGCCTAGTCTCACCGCGGCAACCCAAAATTATTAATTCCGTTGCTGAACTACTCACCAGTGATGGTTCACGTTATATCCTACAATTTCTTAGTTTTAGCAACCAAAGAATTCACGTGTTTTCTGTTTTTCAATTTGATGCTATTTTTTTGATGAAAGTATGATATTGTAGGATATTTAGATTTTCCTAAGCGTCAACGGCAGTTTAAAAGGCACGAAAACGTCGATTTTTCTGGACAAGTTGAGGGTGTTGACGGTAAGTATTGGTTTTTTACGCTGTTTAAGTAATGTTATATAATGTGTAACAAGATTTATTTTAAATATGTCGTTTGCAGTAGTAGGTGCTTTCGGAGAAGAAGAAATTGGACATAGACAAAACGGCCCAGACCAAGGTGCACCTGCTGTATCCGCCGATCCGCGTAGGTGACAGGCCGATCGCAATCGACGGCGTCGTCAACAGAATAACGAATATTACAATGCTCCAAAACTCGATCTCAATCAACGGAAGAATCTGCATAAAAAGATGAAACTTCAAGAATCACGTTACGGTATTGTATTTACTATAAACGTGAACAGAATAAACTTAACTTTCAACTTTTCAAAAAAGTTCCTTTATTATTACTTAGTAATATTTCTTTTCGTATAACTGCTTGTTAATAACTGGTGGTTTCGTTTTCTATAACCATTGTTGCAAATAGATTGCTCTAAAGCGTATGTATATAAAACCAGTGACATTTTATTTGAAAAATATCTCAAACCAGTATAAAACGAAAAAAAATTCATTCTGAACGATAAATATTACATAGTTGCCTCAACATATTTTAGCTTAAAGTTGAAAGTTAAATGATAATCGAAAACGTTTATGAGTAATAAAGAAAGTCGTTGAAACTGTCTCCTTATAGTTACTTTTAACTGCAATATTTATGCAACAGAAGTAATATTATGATGCCAAAAGAAAATATTTTTAATAAACTCGTTGAATTTTTAGTAATGGTGTCTTCAACACTATTATCGTTATGATCATGATTACTACAGTCATTACTGTTTTTAATGTAATTATTGTGATTACTTATGTTATTACATATTTAAAATTACAAACCAGTAAATTTTTGCTCCTAATAGAAAAAAAGACAAACGATATTACAATGCTGTTGCTACGTTATAATGAAAAATAAAATTCAAACGCATCGCCTTATCATTGCAAAAAGGCTGAGGATATATTAATTTAAAATACCTTTTTTTATACGATTTTATTGGTAACCCTGAACCGATAAGGCATCTGCGATAGTTGGAAGCTCTACAATTGAACACTAGAATTTAGGTCCCATTTTCTTTTTCTTCCCTAAATTATTGTAATTTTTTTTTTTTTTTTTTTTTTTTATCTAAATCTAATACTAATCATCGGCGGATATCATTCTGCACTTTATTGCGTTCCAATGATTATACGACATCGGAGGGTGTAACCCAATTGCATCAAGGTTGGCCCCTGAGTGTGTTTCTTTAAAGCGCATGCCGTAAAGGTTAACTACTTGACCTCGTCGTAGAGCGCATTGGCAGCATAATAAAATGCGTAGCATTTCGTGACACGTTCTTGTACCGTTTATAATTTTCAGTAATAGTAGCAATCAAAGATCTGATGAACCGCAATTTTCTTAAGTTTTCCAGTAAATTAATATTTCGTCTAAACAATAACGCATATAATACGGATCGCGCTAAGTCGCCACGTCTCTGAGAGCAGGCTTATCATCTCTCTCGGACATAAATTTCAATCCCCGCATAGTGAAATTATTACCCTAAAAAACCAGAGTACGGTTATTATGATTTTATTGATCGCGCTCAGTCGCCACGTCTTGGAGAGTTGGATGGTTAAGTTTCTAGGGCGTGAATCTTGATCCTCGCACATTGAAAAATTCTAGCTTATCGCCTCATTGTTCTGCAAAGCGAGCTCAAAAAGACCGAATTCCAGAACTTGTAACG
Source organism: Copidosoma aretas (assembly GCA_030522625.1). NCBI lineage: Eukaryota > Metazoa > Arthropoda > Insecta > Hymenoptera > Encyrtidae > Copidosoma > Copidosoma aretas. The sequence continues at coordinate 30,775 of JAPYYV010000466.1, forward strand.
ATTATTGTATAATGGATTGCACTCAGTCGACACGTCTCCGAGAGCTGATAGATAAACTCTTTAGGACGTGAATCCCGAACCTCGTTTACTTTGAATTCTACAATTGTATAAATGTAGTTTGTATTCGTACAATGTATTTGATATATTTTAAACCAAGCCATGAAAGGAAAACTCATTTTTATCTTAAAGGTTCGAAAGTACTAGTATCTAACTCGGCAGTCTTTGAATGGTGCACTTGCATGTGCACGACTTAGAATTAAGGTGTGTAAGTAGCTTGAGAAAAATACACGTACATTTGGGTGTTTACACAGCACGGACGCTGACAAGATTAGGGAATTCGAAATAAACGAAAGCTTGTATTCACGATTTTCAAAGAAAATATGTAGTCAGTAGTAAATACATCTGTACAATATGTACGAGCTTCTTTATAGAAACAATTCATCCCTACACAGCTAGCCGCGGTTATTAGTACTTTGAACGTATTAAAATTGAATGATTGAAAGTCGCTTTGATTTACATATACCAATGTTTGGCTAATTAATAATATAATTGCCACATGTAATCGAATACAATAATTTTCTTGCATTTTCCATAATGTCAAACGTAAGAAAAATATATTTTGTTTCTATTTAGTATTCAGATCTATTTTTTAGACGACAATTGATTGTACTAAATTTTTCCATGTCGTGGCTGTCTGCATTAATATACTTAAAAGCTCCAACATGATATTTTTAAATAAGCCGCCTTTCAAGTTGACATCGAGAAATATTAAATGATTAGATAACTTATATTATGCAGTCATAATTTTTTGAAATCTTATTCATATCTTAATGATTATAAAAAATCTTATTTTTAATTTTTAAAAAGGCTTTACTCGCGCGACGTATTTTTAAGATACGATGTACAATGTAAAGTAAATTTTTATTTTAATCATATGCACGATTTAAAGAAGTGACTATTTGAAATATTCTCCCAACTTAACCATTTCATCCTTGTTTAAATCAAGAAAAATCAAATTATGAGCCACCTATCGTAATTGAGTTACAACTTTTTAAAATTTTATTTACTTTTCATGTATTATTTAAAATCGTCCATATAATTTATCAGCTCTTAAAGACTCTTGACCAATAACAAACCGAATGAAAAGGCTTTAGTCACGTGATGTTCTCTCTTGTAAGACTAGATAATTTAAGTACCTTCAACCCTTTTGAGAAAAAAAAGTATTTGTTCCACAAGAAAAAACCATGTCACCATCTTAGTGCGCAATATTTTATTATCATCATTATTATTATTATTATTATTATTATCATAATTATTCATTTAATTGCAATATTTTTTTTTCTACTTTAGTATTTTATTATTTTTCAACATACCTTGACATCCGTTACTTTTGTAGAACGACAAAGGCTGGAATATCGTAACGCCACATCTGATCTTGAGGTTGACTTAAGAGCTCGAGAGATACTGGTCAATGAACAACAGCTATAACTGGAGAACGTGCGACAAGAACTGACTGATGTCCAGGTACGGCTAGTTGAAGCACCTTGCATCGTATGCGCGGTCTGTCAGGGCGGGATGCCTTGGTTC
>JAPYYV010000467.1:0-45670 GCA_030522625.1 Copidosoma aretas
TACAAAGCTAAACTTAAATTGATAAAAGTGTGTTATAAATTTTTGAAAACCTAAAGTTTTTGAATACTACATAATGCATTTACCTCCCAAGAAGATGTGCACAAAATTTCAGATCAAAATATTAAAAAGAAAAAATTTGAATAAATAATTATTTCCGTGTCGTTTCCCATAAGCAGTAAATTTTCTCTCATTCTTTGTTAAAAATAAACAGTATATCAAAGTGTCGCGTAACAAGCGACACATAGCATAAAAGCTTGTGCAATCCTCAACAGATTAGCACTTCAAGACCCCAAGGTAACCGACCATTTTTTGGAGGTATCAACGATTTTGTAAAAAAAAAACCTGCCCAAACACGTGCTGCAGCGCAGCGCGGCACAAAGTTTTCTCACTCAATTGCTTTTCAAATTTTTCCTTTTTAATAATATGATCTAAAATTTTGTACACATCTTCTTGGGAGGTAAATGCATTATGTAGTATTCAAAAACTTTAGGTTTTCAAAAATTTATAACACACTTTTATCAATTTAAGTTTAGCTTTGTAGTTATGATTTTTTTCGCGAAACCCTCGTAATTCAGAAACTTGCGACAAAAACTGTGAGAAACTAGAAAGTCTGAGGAATGTCAGTAATTTTTTAGGCTTGATTTGTTGAGTACGTTTTGAGTACTAGCGGGTTGAACGCAACTTTGTGATATGCACCCAAATATTCGTGTAATAGGTACGGTAAGGCACTGGAGCCTCCTTAATATCAACTCGCAAAACTTGAATATTATCGATGTAATGTATATTCTGTACGACTCTAAGACGCGACGCTTTGACACAATAACTAACCTAACGGGTGCTATTGGAGCAAAATTTTTTTGCACTGCATGTAACCAGCGTTATAATATCGTCGACGATCATCAGTGTTCTACGATATCTAATATATATTGTACACACCCCGCATGTGATACGAACAACATCCATCCCGCGTACTGTGCGAAATGTAATAAAAATTTTTATAACCTCCATTGTTTTGAAAATCATAAAAAAGATGCGGCTTACAAAAAGGGCAATAAAAATGCATGAGACGTTATAAAAGTGCGTAAAATATATTGCAAGCGTATGAATGTTTACAAAAATCATAAAAATCATCAGTGTGGATATAATTGGTGCAATGCATGTCGTAAAAACCACACCGCTAATAAACATTGTTATATCCAACCAATAAAAACAAAAATTAATCAATAAAAGCAAAAAAAAGTTTGCCCGTGTTTTACAATTTTAAAACGATGCAAGACCTCACACATCAAAACGACGCTTTTATAACAATGCATGTACCAAACTTATGCCTGGTACAGCAATTTTACGATGATTGTATAGAAAATGATGTAATCAAACAGTCTTGCGCAAGTTGTGGTGTGCGAGAGTTTATATTTTAAGAGAATCCAGTAGATCAGTAGTTTAATTTCGTGTTGAGAACAAAAACAGCCTTTGAAGAAAGAAAGAGAGAAAGAGAGAGACAAATATAAAAAAACCATTGCGTTGCACAATATTAGTAATCTTTCGTAGACTATGGCAGAGAGAACATAAAAAAAAAGGAATCTAGCGTGCGCTCCAATTTTTATGGCAATGAATTATTGTCTGGGAAGCATTTTACCAGAAAAAATATTATTCTCTTGCTTTCTCTTGGTTAGTGCAAAGACGGTGAGCTGCGCAAAATTTTGCTCGGATAGATCGATAAATCAGCTCTAAAGTGCATATGCGAGTGTGTTTTAAATATTTTACTTGGTATCGTTGAGTTTAAAGAAATAGACAAGAAAAAATTGAGCAAACATCCACTAACGTTGCGTAAATAAGTTACTTCTACCTTTTCCGACAATAGTTTCCACACCATCAGGCAAAAAAAAAGACCCATTACTTGGCAAAAAAAAAAAGAATTTTACTACAAAGTGGAGGTAGCTTGTTACCACTACTGCTAACGCTTTTTCTTGACATACTTGTTCCCAAGCTGATTAATAGTTTTAGCAATGGATCGCGCTTGTTAAATGGTTACCATACCGGAGGAGATGCTTGAGCGATTAAAAACTGTCGAAATGACGACAGACCTACTAACACCACCACCACCACCACCACCACTACCACCACCAACTGCAGCATTACCTCATCAATCGACTACTCAGAAGCCTTTGGTACATACGGTCGGAGATAATTTGTCGACACTTGGTAGCGAAATGTATGAAATCATTAATTCTAAAAATAACTCGGATTCGTACGAAAAGTCTTTAAATCACCTGCAAGTGTTGCATCGGTATCTTCTTTTTAGAGAAAATGAGCGTCATGCGGAGCGCCACGGAGACAGTGAGCGGCTCATAGACGAGATCGATGCAGCATTATCCCCCTTGTCAGTAAGCACAACATACGAAAAAGTGATACCGCTGATGGAGAAATAGAAGAAAAAGAGAATAGCGATAATATGAATAATATTCCAATAAGGCAGATTAAATTGGCCAATTTTCTCAAAACGTCGGATACTCCGCGTAATTTGATTGGTGATGAGAATTTACTGAGAATTGGTAACACTTTGACTAACCCCAGATATACGGAAAAATGACGACTCAACATGATAGTCTTACCAGAACAAACCTTGGGGAGGGATAATACTACAGCCTCACCGTCAAGTAAAAAGACAAAAAAAGAATCTACACCCAAGTTACCTCCATTAAAGAAGAAATAACTGAAAATGCATATGTAGGAATACAAAAGTCCCTTGCTGCTTACGAAAAACAGTTTTATAATACTTTGCACGAAGCTGGTTACGCGGGTGAACAAAATCATGTACGCGTGAACACTAGAGGTAAGAAACTATTGGCGAAATATGAGAAAAACAAATCTACGAGTGGTTATCGAATTAAGATGCTTACACGTTATATCGTCCGATACGAAAAATATTTTCAAGATTGCGTTACGAGATCAGAAACATTGACGACTTGTTGGAGCGGGACTTGGTGCAATTAACAAGTATACATAATTATAACGATGGATACTGCTACTTACTTATGGTTGTCGATGTATTGAGTAAATACGCAATGTTCAAGCTGCTATGAAACAAGACAGCGCGCAGCATCTCGATAGCTTTTGAACAGATTCTCGAACGAGCAGAAGGACGCGTTCCTGTGTGTCAACAGTCCGACTGTGGTAAAGAGTTTATTGGCTTAGAATTTTAGAATCTGTTGAAGCGTAGTGACATTAGATTTAGAATTGCTCGAAATCGTGACATTAAGGTAGCAGTGGTCGAGAGACTCAATAGAACTATACGAGAACGTATATGGCGATGTTTTCCGCATAAAAACCCCAAGCTTTACGTTTACATAATCCATAATATCATTTACGCTTATACCCATACTTTTCATACTGGTACGAAAATGCGACCATCGAAAGTTATCTTGAATAATGCATCAATAGCGCGCGAAAATTTAAGAAAGCGTGCACTTCCACAAAAATCCAATAGGTGGACAAAAGCGCATGGCCCAAAGGCTAAATACAACGTCGGAGATTACGTTCGCATCAGTCGTACCAAACAAACGTTCTGAAAGGGTACGAAAATAATTATAGTGAGGAGATTTTTAGAATTAACGTGTATCGTCTCGTCGAAATTTGTATACCTATATATTGGAAGACTTGAACAACAAAGAAATCGACGGATTTATTTACACCGAGAAGCTGTCTGGGGTTCCTTGAGAGCGATTGAATACTAATAAACACATAAAAATCGAACGCGTCATTCGCACGAGAGGACGCGGCGCGAACAAAGAATCTTTAGTAAAGTGGGTGGATTACCAGGATAAGTTTAACTCTTGGGTACGAGCAAGTAAACTTAAAAATATTTAAAATGGATGGGGATGACTGTTTTTTCCTTGTTATACTCAGCAATAGTAGTTCGATATAGTACAAAGACAATACCACAAGTTGTTTTACGACTCAGTTGACACGCGAAATACGATTAAGCGGGAATTGGTGCGTAGGCCTTGCTGAAATGTACATCCCATGTTTACTTGTGCATGTGACGGAAGCCGATGATACTTATATTTTTAAACCAGACGACAACGTGAAGGGAAAATATTACCACCATTTTTCATTCAGTGATAATGTATGATAATTTGGAACAGCTAGCTCACGACATAAACAATTCGCTCGGAATCCAGGATCACTTCGTACTCGAACAAGTGCCATACAAAAAAGGTTACTACAGAGTACGACAAGTCTGCAAATGCAAAGAAAAGTATAGTCTCGAGTTCAGCGAAAAAATTCGACGTATATTTGGATTTGAATGGGAAGTTATGAGGAATAGAGAAACATTTAAGTATTCGAGTAGTGGGTTCGGAGGTAGTGTTATCAAAACGTATAACCATCTTGGTTCTCTCTTGCGTGCCATGCCGGATCAGTTGTACGTTGACACAGATGTGTGCGTGCCTTACACCGTAGGGGATAGTCAATTATCTCTTTTACATATCGCTCCATTAGGTACTAGGGAATATAAGTTTGGGAGTAATATTGTAGCTAACTTTGCACCAATTAACTATATCAACCTATTGCATCACAGTTTTCATTCTATCGTTATAAATATAAGAGATCAGTATGGCCAACATATACCATTAGAGTATGGAACGCTGATGGTTACACTACACTGTAAACGTAACCGTTAGAAGAAAATCACCAAGCATGAGTCATTACGTTCAATATTACGCCAACCAAGCGGGTGGTGGAGGTGGTGGTGCGCGTAACGTTTTTACTGGTTCATCTTATCAAAGTGGTAGTGAAGTGGAATCGTGGTTGGGTGTGCTAGTTCGAAGAATGCTCTCATACGGTAGTATAGGCCCAAAAGCCGTTAAAAAAGAAGCTGTTCGTGCAGGTCTTAATATATTCAATGACATCGCTAACAACGGGCTTAGTTTTAACGACGCTGTCAAGTCACGCGCTAAGGATTCGTTACCTTAAAGACAAAAGCAGCAGATAAATTATCGGAAATTATGAAGGGGTCGGGTCATAAGTCGACGAGGCCTAAGAGAAAGCGACAGTCTCGAAAGAAACGCGGATCGAGTAACAACTCTATTACTCAACGAAAGAAACGCAAGTCTGTTGTCAAACTCAAAAGAGGCATAATAAAAATCTCAGAAGTTTAAAAAATATATTTGGACCACAGTAAAAAAAAAAAAGAAAAAGGCTTTTTTACACAGCCATTCGTCGGAGTATTACATCGATCTCACCCACACCATGCTTCACATTCAAGCAAAAATTACTCCTGCGACGAACGATGATGCCGAAAATAATAAAGTAGCACCAATAAATAATTTTCTGCACTCTATGTTCAATCAGGTTGATGTCTTTTTATCGAAAGCTCGTGTTTCCTCCGACCAACGCCTATCCCTACAGGGCCTACATCGATTCGTTGCTTGATTATTAGTCCGCAGCCAAGGACTCTCACTAAACTTCAAGCTTATAATACGACGATACATCGGGTGCTTTTGATGCTGAGCCAAATGCCACAGACCCCCCATTAGCTAGCACAGGTGCTACGCAGCGGAAATATTTCTCACTCGGTGGGAAGATATTTGATATGATTGGCCATTTACGCTGTGATGTGTTCAATCAAGATAAAATGTTGATCAACGGGGTAGAGATGCGTATTCGTCTGGTAAGAAGCAAGGACGCATTGCGTCTAATCGATAGTTCGGAGGATGGTAAATTAAAGGTCAACATAAAACAAGCTACGCTCATCGTCCAAAACGTTAAGATAACTCCAGGAGTTTTACTCGCACATGCTAATGCAATGTCTAAAACTACAGCCAAGTATCCGATCACGCGGGTAGTGGTTAAATCTTTTACGCTACACGGTAGTATCATAGGGGATTGTCTAGACAACATGATTCTGGGATAAATTCCGAAAAGAATAGTCATCGGCTTTGTCGATAACAGGGCATCCAACGGAAATCGTGAATAGAACCCTCTTAATTTCCAAAATTGTTCGATGAATTGTTTATTTCTGTACATCGCACAGTGGGGAAAACCGAGGAGATTTGTTTCGAAAATAGCTAGGGACCACAACTTTTGACCGATTAAGATAATTTTTTTTTTATTTTCAAGATAAGATGATTTGTAAGACATCTGTTAAGGCCGATTTTTATTTTTAGTCCTTGAATTCATTTGACCTGACCTTAAATGTTAAAAATGAGTCGAACTAGCTAAATTACACATCAATTTCGAAGGATAAGTCTCTTTCTACGAGATGTATCTGGCAATAATAAATTTATAATACATTTTGTGATAGTTCCTGACAAATGGAATATCATAATAATGAAATGATTTTTTTCTTTCTTCTAACATCACCTAAAATAATTAAATTCTCTCTTTTTTTAAAACTCTAAAGATATTAATCATATAAAATATCATTTCTTGATCTATAGCTGTTAAGAAGTAATTGTTAGTCCCATGCTATCTTAACAAAAGTTTTATAGTATTATAACTACAACTTAACTTCAAAAACTGATTTGTTTCGAAAATAGCTAGAAGTCACAGTTTTTAACCAATCTAATTAATTTTTTTTTTTAATACTCGGGAAACGATTGCAGAGAGAATGTTTAAGCCTGAATTTAAAAGAAAAATTTTTTTTTTTTTGTTTTAATATAACCTAAAATAACAAAATCCTCTCTTTTTTGAAATATCTTTAGATTTTAAGCATGTAAAATAAAATTTTCTAGTCGATACCTGTTAAGACTGTAATTCTTAGTTCTATGCTATCTTTACAAGAGTTTTAAAGTATTATAACACTCAAACCTAACCTCGAAAACTGCTGTAGACTTTAATAAACAATATTTAAAGAAACTCTGTAAATCTGAAGGCTGCTGTACATGGTTAATTGTGTTCTGTGGAGTTTCAACTGTAAATTATCTTGGAATTGTTCATATACCCTTTACTATTACCAACCTAACCTCAAATACTTACACCAACTCCGTAATATTGTATCTTTAACATGACACTTTCTTGAAAAGGTAAGTATCACCTTATATAATATAAATTTGTTTATCTCACAAAACATATTAATAATAAATGTAATGCTGTGCTAGTATAACCTCAATCTTCTCTGTAAGTGCCTATGAACAATTAAATCAAAAAAATCATTTTTTCGTCTTAAAACGTTTTAAAAATTTGGAATTTTTCAGCAATTTTGAATAAACTTATTTACCTGTGAACACTTTATTGGTAATAAAAATACGCAAATTTTTTTAAATTTAACTTATAAAATTAATTGTTACTCTATTAAGTTTTATTTTTAATAAAAAAAATAATTGTATAAATAAACAGTTTTTTCTACATAAAACATTTCTATTTTATATTTTTACGAACATTCCTCTTTTTCAGATAAAATTAATTGGTTTTTGGCTTCTCCGTCGATTGCAAGCACAGTTTTTTTAATTTTTTGTCTTATTCTCGATATGTACGCATCCGATGTTATGAGTAATTTATTCATTAAATCTGTATTCGTAGCTTTTCTACTACATTTACGGGTATTGTACTCTCTGAACCTTTTAAAATCTTTATTCCGACATTCTTGTGCCTCTTCTGTCAAAGCCCCTATCGGAATCGTCTCAAAGCGTCTAATTATATTTGCACCATGGAATAAAATTTTATGTACAAAAGCAGGTAAGTAATACCATTTATATAATTTCAAATAAAGTTGGCGTGTTTCTGTAGTGTATTCTTGAAACTTATTAGCATCGATTTGCATACCACATGATAGAGTCTGGAGTATAACGGAAAACTTTTGGATTAGAGTTTTATCGATTCCCGTTATTTCTGCAGCTAGCTGCCGGTCGCGGAAAAAACGTTTAGCAGTGTTTCCTATATTGGAGTTCCCTGAACCTTGTTGCGGGTAATCAATTAGAAGACCAGTTCTAATTCGAATTTCCTTTCGTATTTTTTCTTTTAATATTTTAACACTCACTTTGTCTTCATTAGATCGTGCAGACCATTTATTAATTTCTAATTTACAAGCGATATTAATTATACATTCCATGCAGCAAATCCCAGCATGCAAAGTTGATAGACCGCAGTCCAAGTGTTCTGGAATTGTAAATTTTTTCTTTAATACTCCTTCTTCGTTCATTTGTATAGAAGTAGCAAAAATGAATTTTAGGAGTTACTGAGCACCAAGCTAGTACTTCGTTATAGCTTTTTAAACCTAAAGATACTTTCACGACAAATGACTGTTAACCAGGTGCCAGTCGGAAATGGTTATACACCCGACAAAAGAATAGTGCATTACACTGTACACGTGTAGTTGGTATAGTACACGTGTTACCATATTGAAAGGTCTGTTCAACATCAAAAGATAGGGATTTCGGAGTCAGGGCTTTCATAAATCGTATAATCAGGGGTCATGATGTAATAATTGATCATACAATACACAATCTCTCCGGTTGCTAAGAGTCAGATGATAATCAGCTGATAATCACTTGATATTTCGGCAGAATGTTTTGCTGATAGTAACAAGATCATCAACTAATTTTCGGCTGATTTTCACCTGATATGGAGATAGTGATAATCAGCTAATCATCAGGTGAAAATCAGATGGATATGATCTGAAAATCTGGTGGAGTTCAGGTTCATTTTACCTCACATTTTCTAAATAAAGGTAATCTGATATTCACCAGATTATCAGATAATATTCACCTGATTTGCACCTAATAATTAGCTCATTATCATTTATTGCATATCAGGTGATAATCAGCTGAAAATCAGGTTACGATCTAGTGAAAATCGGGTTAGTATCAGGTGAATATCATGCCAATATATCAGGTGATTATCAGCTAATTATCATCTGACGCTCCGCAACCGGGTCACTGCTAGAATTTAAAGTTGAATTTGTATTTACTATACATACACAACTTTTTAGGCAGAGAGGAAGGGTGCAACTGTACACAAATTTAAAATAAGCATACCCTTAAAGTTAAGAAATTAAGAAATATATTCAATTAACCATGTACAGCAGCCCTTACATTTACCGTGTTTCTTAAAATATTGTTTATTAAAGTCTACAGCAGTTTTCAAGGTTAGGTTGGAGTATTATAATACTTTAAAACTCTTGTCAAGATAGCATGGAACTAACAATTACGGTTTAAACAGCTATCGACCAAAAAATTTTATTGTACATGCTTAAAATCTAGAGATATTTGAAAAAGAGAGGATTTCGTTATTTTAGGCTATGTTAGTAAAAAAATTAATGTGATTGGTTAAAAATTGTGACTTTAAGCTATTTTTGAAACAAATCAGTTTTTGAGGTTAGGTTTTAGTGTTATAATACTTTAAAACTTTTGTTAAGATTGCATGGGACTAACAATTACTTCTTAACAGCTATAGATCATAAAATGTTATTTTATATGATTAAAACCTTTATATTTTTCAAAAAAGAGAGAATTTAATTATTTTTGGATATGTTAGAAGAAAGAAACCAAATTTTCTTTGAATTCGGGCTTGAACATTCTCTTTGCAATCTTTTCCCAAGTATTAAAAAAAAAAATTAATGAGATTGGTTAAAAATTGTGACTTCTAGCTATTTTCGAAAAAGAATACCTCGTTTTGCCACGCTATATTGGATCGGCTATCTTGAATTTCTAAATTCTAAGTCCATATTCGTAATCAGCGACCCCGAAAACCCCCGAGAATGATATTTCGTGAAGATTTGGGCACTTTATCAGATTTCGGTCCGCCATATTGGATCCGCCATCTTGAATTTCATTATCGTAATATTCTATTTGTCTAGAACTATTACAAAATATATTATAAGGTTACTATTGCCAGATACATCTCGTAGAAAGAGACTTATCCTTCGAAATTGATGTGTAATTTAGCTAGTTCGATTCATTTTTAACATTTGAGGTTAGGTCAAATCGAAAAATAAAAATCGGCTTTAACAGATATCTTACAAATCATCTTATCTTGAAAATTGAAAAAAAAACCATCTCAATTGGTCAAAAGTTGTGGTCCCTAGCTATTTTCGAAACAAATCACCTCGGTTTGCCCCACTGTGCATCGATGGTACGCAAGTTCCGAGTAAACCTCTTTAGCAAAGAATTACGGGTGATACAAAATTGTTTATCAATGCGTTTTGGACGCTTTTTCCGGGCTCAGGTATTTATTTTCTTGATAAAGATATCGGTATAAACCACCGAAATTATACGGAAGGACATTTTCTAACCGCTTCCGATCTCACACCCAATTTGTCGGCACACTGTGCCACTCATTGGAATCTTGTTTGTTCAGGAAGCGTACGTATCGAAGTGGAATTTGACGAAGCCCTAACCAATACTGTAAACTGCATAGTCTACGATAAGTACAATACTGTGTTGAAGATTGACTCCAGCAGACAAATAATAACGGATTTTTGCACCTAATAGTCATCGGAGGAGAAATAGGTAAGCCTGCGTGTACACGAATTATAAGGTTATGCCCAGATCAGTTCTCAATCCGTCATCGAACGTGACAGACGCGCCCCCCTTGACTAGAGTCAACGTGATTTGCACGCCTTATTAAATAGAAAAAATGAATTTGTACGCGGATTAAGTTATAGATGTCCAGGGTTTTTTCGACGCGTCAAGGAGGTTTTTACCAAAAGTAGTGGCAGGAGTCTCTCTTATAAGACCTGTCATTGGTCACTGGATAATACGCCTACTATGTAACTTTTCTTACTTACCTTCAAATGTACGTCGAGAAAACGACCAGCAGTCGACACGTGTGCATGGCCCGCGCTGGTTCAAGGGTAAATGATCTATAAGACTATTACGCCGAAACTTGTGTGTAGTGGCAAAAAACGCCCATCGGATATATACCTATGGACGAAGTCAAGCTAATTATTTGGAGTCCGCTATTAGACGTAATGTAATTAACGTAGAAGAATACATGGCACCGTCGATTTATATTCCCAAAGCGTCATACTTCTCGAGGGTCTTTGTATGTGGCACCCACGAGGCGCAAAAAAGCGTATTTGGAAAATATTTCTATGAGCTTAGTAAAGCTCGTCAAGTGAGATTGTGGCTCTGCTCCTTGGTAACAAGTGCCTCTTCAAGTCAACCAGACACCGAGTGTTTTTAAGGCGCGCTCAAAATATACGGGTCAAAAAAACTTACTGCTAAAACTGAGTCACTGAATGAAAGTGATGGGGGTAGTGTTGATATAGAGAATAGTGTAGAAATATATACCGATGATAATAAAGAAGAAGATTTATTCATGGATGTTGAATCAACATAAACACACGTACGGACATGCACGATATTAGAAGGTTGCGTGCAAACTTCATAGGAGTATACGCTGCCGATCACGTGCCTAGAAGTTTCAGTCTTCCTGCCGCTGTTGTGTCAATCATTGATACGTCCGATAAGCCTGGTTTTCGCGGAAAAGCTGTTTATATCGATAAGAATGGTCACGGATGTTACTTCGACAGCTACGGAGCCCCAACCATCTCAATACATCATCTTAATCAACTTCGAAGTATATATGAGCGATACAAATGGAACGAAAAAAACTGCAAAGTTTCAACTCACGTGTATGTGGCGAGTATTGAATCATGTATTTGTATTACGCTTGTAATGGTATATCTTTGCCAGAGTTTGATCAAACTTTTACATCTGATACACGAAAAAACGACGTGATAGTCAAATGCTTTTATAAGAGACTCAATAAAAATTACAACGTAGAAAGAAATATTATCACGTTCGGGCGTTCTCACGAACTACATTCGGTGGCTGTGGAAGACTTAATCAATCGTACAATTCTATGAAAAATTAATTATAATCGATTATGTTATTTGTATGTAAGTGACCGGGGAGACATAATCTTTTTTTTACGTAGACCAATATGTTTACTCTTAGTTTTTAGAATTCATATAGTTTAGCATCGGATAATCCGGATTTACTCGACTCTTATGGACTTCTAAGAATAAATTATATGTCATCATCTATTTCGCTTTTGTATTATTCCTCTTAACTGATTCGATATGTGTATACTCTTAGTTCTTAATAATTTATATGTTTTGTTATCGTATAAGCTCAAGTGTACTCCAGAAAGGTCTTTTTCTGTTGTTTATAATAAAAATTCAACATATTTTTCTCCTACCTCAACGCTTTTTAGGGGGGGTGGGATGATGTGCTTGACGTATGGGCAATTTAGACTCTAGATTGGCTGATAAGAAGATGAGGTGGTGGTGGAAATACGGGGGTGCGTGGAAAGGGGTAATAGGCACAAGAAATATTCAGTGGAGCTAAAATAATCAGACTTTCACAACTAGCCAATCTCTGAACACATACTTGTGCTCCTCATATACAGCACCACTTACGCACAGCGTTTTTTAGTTCATCATTATGGAGTACAAAAATGTGAACTTTTCCAAAGTGCAGCCACTTCCTAACCTCCGACTTCAGTCTGCATACGCTCTGAACAAGTCAAATAGTAAGAGAGCCTTGATCGGTCTCGAGAACAAAAATGGGAATCTCTACAAGCCTGTTATCAAATTTGGTGCAGGAAGCAGCTCGCAACACATCACCCTGACTTTGGAAGATTGGATCGCAGTAGTCAATAGCGCGGAATCCATCACTGCGTATTTGAAATGCGCTTTCAATCATCATTACGGCTTCAACGAGACAATCATGTTGCACCTACCCCTTTAAGTAGTTCGTTTTACCAGCGCTTACGAAAATTGGGCATCGTCTCTCGAGAAAACCAGACTGCCTCTCTCGATTACCGAGGAGAAGGAGGATACAGCCTTACCACTTACTTAACCACGAGTTTAAATAAGTGCAGCTGACAACGCTCGAAGGTTTGATGCAAGGGCGCAAATGCATCGACGCACGACTCAGCGCTCTCGAAGAACTTGCTCTAATCGTCGATCGTATCCTCGATATGGTTCTAGATAAATTACGTAAATTGTTAAAAGGAGAAGTAGATGAAAGTGAAGTGAAAGTTATTGTTACAAACACGAACAGTTTCATCGCTTATTACAAGCAAACAAACATGGACATCAAATATCATGTAAAAGTAAATGTAGAAGGTATGGGTATTAATGATGCAACATTAAAAATCATACTTGTAGAAATATTTTGTTTTGTAATTCCTATGCATCAAAAAACTATCTCCGAATCGCTTATTTATTAAGAAAAAGAATACTGTAATTTATAATTAAAAAATATAATTTTCCTACAAATAAAAATTTGTGTCTTGTCTTTTTCTTTAATAACCTACAACATATCTCGCAAGGTCCAAATTTAGACTATACCTTGCGACAACGAGTACTAGGGTCAGAGCCCCGAGGCTAAAATTTAGAGTAGGCCTTGAGGCACCGTGTACTAGGTTCATACTACATCATCCAAGAGTGAGAGGGGGGGAGGGAGAGCCTTGCCAAGCTGAGGAAAATGGTCAGTATACATCCGCTCAACAAGACACACATACAAAAAGTCGAAGAGATATGAGGTACTGGTAACGTATGAGAGGGTAAAAAGCGATGTAGTTAGTGAAATTTTTTATAAAATATATCAAAAATCATACACCGCCTTATTTATCTCGGAGCAACTGAGGAGTCGACAGCAAGATGGGCCCATTAACCAGCGAATCAAAGGATTCGGGGAGCAAGGACAGGGAGGATAAGGAATGTAAACCGCTTTTAGAGAAGCATGTCAAGACTTTTCAAACGAAAGTCAGTGCGAAATATTATTCTCATGATATCCGTTGGTATCCGAAAAAAGTAGGATACGATATCGTTCGAAAGAAAAATTTGTCAGAAAATCTCTGACTTCTATAATTACCACTGCACTTTTTTTTATTGAAACCCCTTGGAAATTGAGAAGGTGACAAATAGTTTTTTTATGTTTCATAATCTTGAATCGCACGAGAACGTAATATTTTACTTTTATAATGTGTACTGCGATGGCAAATTGAAGAAATCTGAAATATGTATTGAAATAAGGAATTTCTCTATGTCAGTGGAAAATTTTGTCTCTTCACTGCTAAAAATTCTCATGGTCGTAATTTGGCCTACATCTTACTAGAATACTCACCCATACACCAAGGCTGAAATTTAGAGTAGGCCTTGCGGCACCATGTACTAGGAAATAGACATACGTCGGAGAGGAATCCCTCAGAGGAAGCCGGTAAAAGTATGTAGCCAGAAAGAATATAGGTATAGGTGCTGGAACACTTCACACCGACTGTCATTATAAAAGCCGCACTTGTACTCCTAGCAATACGTATAGCTCGACTACTCCACCCCCAAATCTAGGGTCATCGTCAACTTCTCGTCGTACTAGCGATGCACCAGGCCTCCCACCCCACTGAGCGATTTTCTCTCGCACGCACAACTCGGTAAGTCCGTTTCCCTCTTTCCCACCATGCAGTTTAACAGGCCCATTATCGACTCTCTCCTTTCCTCTCTCTCTCTACCTTTCTCCTTATTACACCCCCACACACACAGATATACACACGCGGGCGTCTGGGACCCCATGCGCTCCCCCGCCCCCGGTGCCGATAACGTAATTTGTTGTGTCTCGCTATACTAGCAAGTAGACAACTCCAGACGCACGCGATCTTTGTGCTGTTCTAAGTTTTTATCGTCCGACAAGTGGTCTATTTAATTATTGTTATTTTGTGTCAATTTTTAGACTATAAAGGTAAAAAAAATAATGCGCAAAAACGTGCCTCTCAGGCAATGTGCTCAAGCTTTTACAAATCCTCAATTCAGTATGTGCCGATTCAATTGAACAAGTATTCTAATGGTGAAAAATATTTTGTATACCAAGCGTTGAATAATTTAGTAAAAGTGGCAAGCTTGACGCTCCTGATCTTTGGGTTTTTTTATGCTCGTATCATCCGATGAGTGGTCTATTTAAATAATTTCTTTTTGCGGTGCAATTTTTAGATCATTAACGACAAAATAACCATGCTAATTAAACGTGCGTGTCACACATTCTATTCAAGCCTTTCCGAATTAAAAATTTCTCCTATGCAGATTAAATTAAACATTTATCTTAACGTTTAAAAATTTTTATCATGTCAAGCGTGAAAGCAAGGAATAAAACTAATAATCCTAACAAACGTGATCTTTGCGCTTTTTCAAGCTTTTACCATTCGATGAGAAGTCTATTTGACTGATGTTATTTTGCATTTCATTCTAAGATTTTAAACGTATAATAATAGTGCTTACTAGACGTTCCTGAAACCCGTGATTTTTACACGTTTTTAAGCTTTATTATTCGATAAGTGATATGTTCGAATAATGTTATTTTACGTTCAATTTTTAGATAATAAACGTCAAAAAAAAAGGAATTTATAGACACGTCTTACACTTATTCTTGTCGCGCCTCAACTAATTTTGAATTTCTTACATGCAGGTTCAATTAAACAAGTATTCTAATCTTGACGAACGTAAGTAAATCCTTGTCAACCATAAGTAAATTAAGTAAAACCGACATGCCTGACGTGCGTGACCTTTGCGCTTTTCTATTCTTTTATCGTTCGATTAGTGATCTATTTACACGATGTTTTAGTTCACTTAATTAAAATATTCTAAATGTATATAAAATCGCACTCAATAAACGTACCCAACACGCATTCTACTAGAGCCTTTACGAATCACAAATTTCACATATGAAGATTAGATTTTGCGAGTATTTAACACTTACAAAAATCTTTTATGTCGAGCGTGGATGAAAAAAATAAAAGGAACAATCCTGACATCCGTGATTTTTTCGCTATTTCAAGCTATTATCATTCTATAAGTGATATATTCAAACGATGTTATTTTACGTTGAAATATCAGAGTCTAAACGTATGAGGATATTTGCTTGAGAAACTCGCCTGAAATGCGTGATATTTGCGCTTATTCAAGCTTCTATCATTCGATATGTGGTATATTTAAATAACGTCATTCGGCGTTTAATTTTCTGAATTTCACTGCATAAAATATTGTGCTCAATAAACGCGCCTGATGGACGCGATTGCCCTTTTTTAAGCTTTGATTATTCGATGTGTTCTCCATTCAAACATTGTTACTTTATTTTAAATTTTAAGATACTGAACGTCCAAAAAATAGTGCTTAATAATCGTGCTGGACACGCATTCTACTCGCGCCTTGACGAAATCCCAAACCCGCATATGCAGATTAATGTAAGCGCGAATTCTAATCCTTACTAACATTCTTTATGTCAAGCGTAGATAAGTTTAAATAAAATCAAGAATCTCAAAGTGTGTGATAATTGCCCTTTTTCAAGCTTTATTTATTCGATGAAAGGTCTATTTAAAAAATGTAATTTTACGTATTATTTTTAGATCTTAAACGTATAACAAATAGTGCACGATAAACGTGCCCGACGCACGCGATCGATGCGTTTTTTTAAGATTCAATCATTCGATGAGTAGTACATTTAAATAACGTTATTTTACGTTCTTCTTTAGATACTTTAGTACGTCAAAAAAAAGTGTTCAATAAACAAGCCTGACATCCAGTCTAGCGGCGCCTGTACGAAATCCAAATTTTTTACATGCTTATTTCATTGAACAAGTATTATAATCCTTACGAATTTTTTTTATGTCAAGCGTGAATAAGTTAAGTAAGACCAACAAGCCTGACGCTCCTAATTTCTGCGATTTTGAATGTTTTTATCATTTGATGAGCAGTATGTTCAAATTATGTTAGTTCACGTCTTATTTTTCGATAATGGACTTCAAAGAAAAAAGCTTAATAAACGCACTTGACGCTCGTTATCGTTGCACTTTTTTAATTTTTATAATTCCATGAGTAGAATTTTAAATCAAATTATTTTATGTTTTCTTCATACATACTATGCTTGAATAAAATGATGCTCAATAAACGTGCCTGATATACATTGCACTGGCGCCATTACGAATTAACAAAATTTCCATGTGCAGATTTAATAAATGTTCATTCTTATCTTTACGTTTTGTTTATATGTCAATCGTGAATAAGTTTAGTAAAACAGACAAGCATGACACGCGTGATCTTTGCTCTTTTTTAGGCATTTATAGTTCGATGAGTATTCTATTTAAACGATATTATTGTTCGTTTAATGAAAAAGTTCTAAATGTATCGAAAATAGTGCTCAATAAACGCATCTAACACGCATTCTATTAGAGCCTTTACAAATCTCAAATTTTGCATAAGCGGATAAGATTTCGCGATTATTTAACACGTACAAAAATCTCTTATGTCGAGCGTGCATGAAAAGGTTGAAACTCACAAGCCTGATACTCGTAATTTTTACGCTTTTTTTTAACTTATATGATTTGATAAATGGTACGTTTAAATAGTGATATTTTACGTTAAATTTTCAGATAATTATCGTCAAAAAAAATATTGCTGAATAAACCCGCCCAAAGGGCGAGATTTTTGCGTTTTTAAAGCTCTTATTATTCGATCAGTAGTCTATTGAAATAATGTTATATTAGGTTCAATTTCAAGATACTCCAAGTAAAAAAAATAGTGCCTTGTAAGCGCTCTTGATAAGGATTCTACTCCCGTCATTACAAATTTCAAATTTTCTCATATGCACATTTAATTCAACAAATATCCTAACCCTTACGAATTTTTTTCACTCCAAGCGTTAATAAATTTAGTCAAATCGACAAGCACGACGGGCGTTATGTTTTCACTTTTTAACGTTTTTATCATTCGATAAGGGGTTTATTTAAATAATGATATTTTGCGTTTAGCTTTTAAATTATAAATGTAAAAAAAAGTGCCGAAAAACCCTGCTTGACACGCATTCCAGTCGCACCTTTACGAACTCCCAATTTCTCGCATGGAGATTTATTTAAACAAGTATTTTAACTCTTGCGAATTTTTTGCACATCAATCGTGAACAATTTACGTAAAACTTACAAGTCTTAAGCGCGTTAGCTTTACACTTATTTAGACTTTTGTCATTTGATGAGTGCTTTATTTTAATGATGTTATTTAGTGTCAGTTTTTATACGGATACGTAAAAAAAGTGCTTCATAAGCGTGCCTGCCGCACATTCTACTCGAGCTCTTACAAAATCTCAAATTATTCATATATTTATCAAATTAGACAAGCACTCTAATCCTAAAAAATGTTGTTTAGCGTCAAGCGTTAATAAGTTGACTAAAACCAACAAGCCTGGCGCGTGTAATTTCCGCGCTTTTTCCAGCTTTTGTTATTCGATGCATGGTCCATTTAAACGATGTATTTTTTCATTTAATTTAGAGAGTCCTAATGCATGAAAAAGAGTGCTCAATAAACGCACCTGACACGCATACTTCTCGAGCCTTTACGAATCACAAATATCGCATATGCAGATTGGATTTTGCGAGTATTAAACACTTACAAAAATCTTTTATGTCGAGCGTGGATAAGAAAAAAAAACTAACAAGCCTGACAAGCGTAATTTTAGCGCTTATTCAAGCCATTATTCCATAAGTGGTATATTGAAATAATGTCATTCGGCGTTTGATATTCTGATTCTTACTGCATAAAATATTGCGCTCAATAAACGCGCCTGACGGACGCAATCATTCCCTTTTTAAAGCTTTGAATATTCGATGTGTGGTCCATTTCATCATTGTTATTTCATTTTCAATTTTTAGATACTGAATGTCAAAAAAATAGTGCCTAATAAACGTGCTGGACACGCATTCTACTCGCGCTTTTACAGATTCCCATATTCGCATGTGCAGATTAAAGTAAACGCGTATTCTAATCCTTACGAATATTTTTTATGTCAAGCGTAGATTAGTTAGATAAAATCAACAAGCCTGACGTGTGTAATAATAGCGCTTTTTTAAGCTGCATTTATTTTATAAAAGGTGTATTTCAAAAATTTTATTTTACGTTTAATTTTTAGATCCTATGCGTAGAACAAATACTGCTTAATTAACGACCCTGACATGCGTGATCTCTAAGCTATTTTGAGATTCATTTACTTAGTATGAGGTCTAATTAAATGATGTTATTTATCGCTTGATATGAAGATTTTTAACGTATAGAAAAAGTGTAAGTTAAACGTGCTCGATGCATGCCAACATTGCGTTTTTTTAAGATTTAATCATTTGATGAGTACTATATTTAAATGACGTTATTTAACGAACAACTTTTGACACTGGACGTCGAAAAATAGTGCTCAATTAACGAGCCTGACATTAATTTTAGTAGCACGTTCACGAAATCCAAATTTGTCATATGCACAATAAGTTAATCAAGTACTCTTATCCTAACGAATTTTTATGTCAAGCGTGAATAAGTTGAGTAAGACCAACAAGCCTGACGCGCCTAATTTCCGCGATTTTTCAAGCTCTTGTTATTTGATAAGTAGTATGTTTAAATAAGGTTATTTTACGTTTCATTTTTACATAATAAACGTCAATAAAAAAAGCTTAATAAACGTACATGACGCACGTAATCTTTGGACTTTTTTAAGCTTTTATAATTTCATGAGTAGTTCATTTAAATCATGTTACTTTTCGTTTTTTTTTATATACTTAGCGTCAATAGAATAGTGCCTAATAAACGTGCCTGACATGCATTCTACTCGAGTCTTTGCGATTTCAAATTTCCCATATGCAGATTTATTAAAGGTGTATTCTTATTTTTACGATTTGTATTGATGTCAAGCGTGTATAATTTTAGTAAAACCAACAAGTCTGACGTGCGTAATCTTTACGCTTTTTTAAGCATTTATAATCTGACGAATTGTCTATCAAATTAATGTTATTTTGATTCTAACTTTTAGATTATCATCCTATAAATATTAGTGCTCAATGAACGTGCCTGATACGCCTATTTTATTCAATCCTTTACGAATCCCAAATTTCAGATATGTAGATTAAATTAGACGAGTGTTCTAAATAATTTTCACGAATGTTTTTTATATTAAGCGTGAATAAGTTGAGAAAACCCATAAGCCTAACGTCCGTGATCTCTGCGCCATTATAAGCTTGCATCATTCATTGAGTCACCTACTTAAATGATTTTATTGTACGTTTAATTTTCTGATTTTAAACTCATAAAATATAGTGCTTGATAAACGCACCTAAAACGCTATTAATCGTGCCGTTACAAATTACGAAATTCGCATATGCAGAATAAATTGAACGCGTACTCTATCCCTTGCGAATATTCTTCATGTCGAGCGTGGATGAGTAGAAAAAAACCAAGAAGCCTGACGTGTGTGATATTTGCGCTTTTTTAATTTTTAATCATTCGATGAGAAGTCTATTTAAAAAACGTTATTTTACGTTTAATTTTTAGATCCTCAACGCATGAAAATTAGTGCTTAATAAATGCGCCTAATGCACGTGTTCTTTGAGCTTTTTTGAGCTCTGATAATCTGATAAGTGGTTAATTCAAATAAAGTTAATAGACGTTGAATTTTCTGATACTGAACGTTAAAAAAACTGAGCTAAATAAACGCACCTGACGCATGTGATCTTTGCGCTTTTTTAAGCCTTTATGATACAGTGAGTGGTCTTTATACAAGGTGTTTTTTTACGATCAATTTTCAGATACTAATCGTCAAAAAAAATAGTGCGTAATGAATGCGCCTGACACGCATTCTACTTGCGCCTTCACGAATTTCAAATTTTTCATATGCAGATAAAATTAGGCGAGTATTCTTATCCCTACGAATATTTATTTTTTCAAGCGTGAATGAGATGAATAAAACCAATAAGCCTGACGCCTGTTAACATCCCGCTTTTTAAGCTTTTATCATTCAATAAGTGGTCTATTTAAATAATTTTATTTTGCGTTTTTTTACATTTTAGACGTATAAAGAATAGTGCCTGGCGCTCGTGATTTTTGCACTTTTTTAGCTTTTATCATTCGATAAGTAGTCTATTCAAATTTTTCTACTTCACGTCTAATTTTAAGATACTGGACGTCAAAGATATAGTGCTTAATAAATGCGCCTGACACGCATTCCACTTGCGCGTTTACCAATCTCAAATTTCGTATATGCAGATTCAATTAAACAAGTATTCCAATCCTTAAAAATATTCTTTTATGCCGAACGTGAATAAGTTTGATGAAACAAACAATCCTGACAGGCGTGATATTTGCGCTTCTTTAAGCTTTTATCTTTGGGGTAGTTGTCTATGTAAATGATTTAATTCTGTGCTTGATTTTCAGATTCTTAAGGTATTCAAAATAGTAATGAATAAACGGGCACTACGAGTGTGTTCTTTGCCCTTTTTAAGCTTTTATCATTTTTTGAGTTCCCAATAAGCAGATATTCGAAAATACAGAATTATGTTTTAACCCTTAAATGTCCGCTTCTGGAGAATTCTTTTAGGCTTCTTTCATTATTAATAAAAAAATCAATCACTTGTGAAAAGCATGTAAGCAGTATCAATGCTGAAGAAAGTTGTAAGACTGTCGAATGTATCTTATATATAATAAACTCATACATTTACAAGAAGAAATTTAATACGTGAGATCACCGATAATTACTTATCATTGATGTTCTACAGATTTGAATTAAATTAGCTAGGTCCATATCTTTGACTATCATCTTAGTACCTTTAATCATAATTTTACCTAAAAATAAAAGTACATTATTAAGTGATATTTTGACGTAATAATAATTTTTTTTTCTTCATTCAATAATTCTTTTAAAACAATTTGGCTATATTCATCTTATTTTATACAAGCGGACGTTCTAGGTAACATACACACTTAAAAAAAAAATCTTTTAAAACACTTAAAAAAAAAAATTCTTTTTTAACTCTATTATAATGATAAATAGTGTATCAAATGCTTATTGGGTTGTCCATAACGAAAAAATGTTGTATTGCGTTCAATTTTAAGATTCTAAACGTAAAAAAAATATGTTTAATAAACACGCCAGACACGCATACTATTAGTGCCTTTACCAATCTTAAATTTATCATATGCAGATATAATTTAATAAGTTTTCTTAACCTTAAGATGTATTTTATATCAAGCGTGAAAAAGTTTAGTAAAACCAACAAGTCTGACGCGCGCTATTTTTGCGCTTTTCTAGCTTTCATCACTTGATACGTGGTCAATTTAAATAATGTTATTTTGCGCTTGATTTTCACATTCTGAACTTCAAAAATGTAGTGCTCAATAAACGCACCCGACACGCATCCCACTCACGCCTTTACGAATTCCAAATTTCTAGTATATCGCCGAATAAACGCATACTACGCGCCTTTTTTTTTTCCCTTATTAAATTTTTAATATTTTCCTGTTCAATAAAGTTGCAAAAAAATAGAATCTTCCCGTCCGATTCTTACAGAACAAAATTATAAGAGTTACCCTGAACAAGGGCGCCTGACGCGCGTGATTTCGATATTTTAAATTTTGATCCTCTGATATTCAAATAAAGTTGCAAACATATTAGAATCTTTTAGAATTAATTTGTATTTATCAAGTACGGTTAATTTCTAAACTGTACGCGAATCTTAGAGTATACTAATGCGTTTCTAAAACTTGGCATCATAAATTTTTAATATATTTATCGTCAATAAACAAGATGAATCCTAAATTTCAGTCTGTCTTCAGTGAGATAAAATTGTTTTTAAATGGTCTGAAATAGTAATCATCTAGTAAGTACTCTTTAAGCATTTCTACCAAATATTTTTTTTTTTTTTTTAAATCTACAGCTGATGGGTTCAAAATTTTTTGTTTCACTTTTTGAATTTTTTGCCGTTAGGTTACTGGTCAAATCTCTGCAGTCGGTCACACTATTCTCTGATGTTCCCATTGTCCCCTTCTTTTCAAAAGTGGACAGCTAAGTGAACGCCCACTGTGCTTTTTGAGTCCAAGTGTTCTGTGATTGGGTAGATTCCTTTATGTTTTTATCAACAATATCGCGGAAAGTGTGCATCTAATTAAGATATCGTCCTAAGCTTTTTCAGAGCTTCTGATGAGCTTAATCGTGTAGTACAGTTTTCCGATTTGGATTACAGAATACCCTGTAGTTTGAGGTTATAATGTCATATCGACTAGCTACTTTTTACGTGCTGCGATATTGCTTTTTCAGTCAATAAACCTGCGAAAAAAAATTGTATGAGACCTATCTTGTTTAACTATTAGAATACAGCGTTTTTCTCGTTTTTAGAAGGTATATTGTAAATACAACTATTATTATTTATTGTAGACGATTATATGTACGAATTTTAGTTTAAATTCTATATTTCCTTTGATTTTAATTTATTAATTTTGCCCTTTAAAGACTTTAACAATTAGTTGAAACTCAACTAAAACGTTTTTATATATTTATATTGTATTCTCCAACTAAATTGCTAAAGAAAACAAAATTTTTTTCTACTTTTCAAAACGTATAAAATTTGTAAGCTTGACATAAAAGCAAAAATTAAAGTTTCGTCTACGTTGCCAACGCTACACGAAAATTTTTTTTTATTGAATAATGCTCACCATAATTTTTAATCACAAATTTTTTCTACTACGACTGTATTAACCACTTAGTATGCACAGAAATAACGTGCTTCACTAAGAAAGATACTAAAATTTCTGCTAGGTAAAGAGTTTTCATGTTATCAGCTAGGACTCTAGTATGAGTCAGTATGGCTGTCTCTCGTACCAAAATATCTGAGATCTCGTTAGATGCAGGCCTGGCACGGGAAGAACCCTGACTACTAATGAGAAACTTATATCGTCTGTGGCACGAAATTTTTGATGTAAAAGATCTTTCCGTGTATTGATGATATCAGCAGTGCTGAGATCATCGAAAGCGGCAACGGCCAGACGTATGCATTATGGATACTCCGCATGGATGTAACTTACGGTTTAAAAGTACCGAGCTTGCGGTTACAGCAGTCTTAAATTAAGTTTTTCAAGTTATGAAAAGAATAAAAAATCTGTTTTAAACAAATCAAAATTGATAAAGGAACTATCATGTATTATGATCATCAATCTGACGATGTACTAATTGTGATATTGGGAATGCTGTGACTTTCTCTCTGTAAGTGCACATTATTACTTCTTGAACGCTTGTTATTAAAAACTGCGCACCTAAATTTTATTGTTAACTGTTCAGTTTTATAATAGTGCGGAATAATAAAGGTTCCAAAAACGGCCAACATTGACCTTAAATCCTAATTAATTCAAATAATACTATTATGTACAGTTAAGGAATACAGACGCGTATAGAAGTGTGGTTCTGTCTAATAAAGTGAGGAAATGTTTGTAGGTAAAACTAGATCAAGAAATGTGCTACAAAAACATCGTTACTTTATCCTCAAATAATTAGAATGTTGCAACAAAAATTGTCTTCTATGTGACCGTCAGATGGATAATTAAAAAAACATTGCATGAGTATTTTTTTTTTTTTCCATAGACAAAAACTGACGGAGATAAAGCGCATCATATTTAAGGAGTAAGACTGATGACTTCACGATTTTTCATTGTTTCAGGCCAATTGTGACGTCATTTAACCCCGACTTGGAAATTTTGACGATCTTTACTCTCATCAATTTGTGATTGTGCGCAAAAATTAAAAATATGTGTTTAGTATCACTTGATAATCTATCTGGACGGACTAAATAGATTTTTCTTGCAAAATGCTAATTCAGCGCCTGTAAGAAGAGATCTTGATGCTGTAAGTTAAACTTTTGCATGATGATAGTTATTGAAGAAGGTCGGGTACACGTCAAATACATTGACATTAGACGTTGTGGCTACTTTGGTTCTCTTGAAAATCATATGCAATTTAATGTAAAAGATTCATCAATAAAAAACATTAAGCAGGATGCTCCTGTTCTTTTCGTCCACATACGTAAAACCTCTATTAATTAGACATCTAAGTCAAATGTCGTTCTGAATGCAAAAAGCTCCAAACAAGTTTTCTTTGCGATGGCAAGTATTTTTTGGAATTTCTGAAAATATTACTTACTTTTTTGTTGTGGCAATTAATGTTATAATTTTCGTTCGTATTCAATATTGGTTGCACTTATACTGCTCCCCATTATTATGTCATCGGCTCTCATCATTTTTTACATGTGACTGCTCGTAAATATCGCAGCTGCCTACAATCTTTACTTTAGCCGCTCCCGGATCTTCAAGGATCCAATTTTTAGCGGTGGGCACTGCTTTTTCGGCCATGTCTGGATCTCTGGGGATCCAAGCTTTAACGACAAGCCGAGCTACATTGACCGTGCCTGGATTTCTCCGAACTTAAACTTTAATGGCAAGCCAAGCTTTTTCAGTTGTGCCTAGATTTTTTTGGACCCAAGCTTTAACCGCAAGGCAAGTTACTTAAGCCATGACTAAATTCTGGCTAACCGAAGTTCTAACGGTTAGTCAAGCAATTTTAAATTCACATGTATTTTTTGGACCCAAGCATTGATAGCAGACCGAGCCACTTTAGCCCCATGGTTGCGCTCTAAGCTGGTTTAATCACTCTATACCTCTCTTCTTGTAGTATCAGTTGAATCGCTGCTTTTATATAAATCTTTCTTTTACAAATGCAAACACACACTCACGCATACAAATAAACACATACATCCACAGTCACACACAGAAACAAACACACACACACCCCTGGTGGAGCTGCAAAAAGGCTTGCTTTCTAAGTATTGTATTATTATTAAAAAAAAACATTTATTATATTTATATTTAATGTTTTATTTGGAACAGCGAAAAAGCATGCAAGAGAATATCAATGAACGTGTCCCTCTGCCTTGCATTGCGCCCTTGACTGGTTTCCAGTAATGTAACTTTTTCTACTTGGTGTTTATTCTATTATTAATTTTTTGTTAATCTAAACTACATAAAACTATAAGGTTTTTTTACACCATACTTTTTTACCTTTAGTATCAGCTCTTTCTCCCTGACTCTACTTCTAATATTCATAAACATTTCCATACTGCTGCAGATAATTTCCTGAAAAATTCCTTAAAAAATCATATTTTTGTTCACACGTTGCTCAGTGCACAATCACTAATTTAATTTGTAATTAATTTACAATAGGTAGAAAATTAGCTAGTCATAAATAATCACTCATGAAATAAATATTTTTAAACATAAATAGAAAAATCAAGACAACGTATCACCTTTTTCTTCTGTTGCGGCATTTAATACGATACATTTTACTTTAGAAACTGCACAATCTGATAAGATTTATAATAAAAGTTTGGAAAAGGGTTTGAAGTAGTAGAGGGAATATTAAAAGAAATAATTTTAATCGACGAAAAAATTACACTTCTAATAAATTTGAAAATAGAAAAAAAAATTTCTATCCTGTTTTCGTATCTATAATAAACTGCTTGGTTATATATTAGTATAACGACTGTAACACTGCGACCGCCTGTTTGGATACCATGTTTTTTACTCCTCCTGTTTTACAATTTCATTCAAACCCTGATCCTATAACAGGCATAACGTATGATGTTATATCGGTGGTATTAAACAATAATGCATAAAAATTGTAATTAAAGAATTTATATTTACGATCAAGTATGATCCATTCGAAGTCTCCAGAATGTGTTATTAAGTTAACGATACTACGTTTCCTTCTCTAAACAGGTCTTTCATTAAGCTATTATATCACCGTTGTATTTTATAATTGCAATGACTTAAAAAGGCTGACATGTTTCGTAAGGCTCTCATTTGTTAAAGGTAATACAGGAATATAGTTGTTTGTTAAGAGTTAACGATAAATCTTCATGAAATACAAATCTGGGTTACATGATGCAATGAAAAAAGTTGTGTAGCATCATAGCAATGTTTTATCCGTTGATAACGTCAACCTAAAAAAATTTTCTTCAAGAATAACATTTTTATTTTTGTTGAGATATTGATTGCAAATTTAATTACAATAAAAACTAAAAAAGTCAACTCAACTGATTCTCATGCTAAATATCAGATAATCGGTTTTTTATCCTAGATATAATTAAGTTAGAATAATTTAATTATTATTCAGAGTGTTCCGTGGGTTTGTGGTCGGTTAAGTGAACGCGAAAGAAGTATTTAGTGAGGAATATTAACTTCTCTTTATCATTCTTTAAGACTGTGGGAAGAGCCAAGGAAAGTGCAATCAATTAGAGGCACGTCTACCAGATTCGAGAGTCCCGAAACTCTCTCTTGGTCATACGTCCCTATCTAAGGTGGTAGGGTGCGTACGTATTGGTATGCTATGTATACCGTACGCCACACGTCCGTGGCCGCGATGCCATCTTCCTCGACAGCACTTTTCTTGTATGTTGGGAGTAATTGAGTAACGTTTGTTTCCTTTTGTTTATGCTGTCCGCTTTTTTTCTTTAAGGAGCAAAGAGGTAGCCTTTTTTTCTAATCCTCTCTTCTCCTAAGGACTAGTGACGCTGTATTTTTAGTGTACACATTGTTTCTCATTCATGTTCGCGCTCTTTCCCTTCTTATAACCTTTGTGCAGATATGACAAATCATTTTATGTACTAAAGTTACATTATAATTTGTCGTTGGCTGTTTTTTCTTTACGTATTTTTTTCTTTTTTTCTTTTGAAGCGAAGCATTTTTTACGCTGTATTTGGGCCGAGAGTGAACTGGGAAAAACCGACGACCTGACATTCTTCCCCCACTCCGCTCAGTTGCCGCAACAGCGGACCGTGTGTATACATATATCTACTCGAGCTGCTGCTGCTACTACTGTATAGTACTTGGAGTCAGTCGTACGAGCTCGGAAGCGGTCGAGTTTTGCCGACTCGAAGGCCTCTCCGATAGTCCGATCTCTCGTCGACTTCGTATACAACGTTGTATATGCTTTTGCATGCAGCTGCATGTACCGTGTCTAGCCTAATTTACTCGTACATAAACGTACTACAATTACCAACGAGTAAGCTGACTCAGTTGACACCACGCCGTAAGCCAGCAGAAGACAGTGAGACATAACGTGAGTGCAAAAGAGGCAGCATGACATTGTGTATTTGTCGGACCCACATGTTTTTATACTCTCGTCTGTTGACTTACTGGCAGGTTTGTTTGCAGAATACAGCCTCCGTGATACCAGCGTGTGCAGCGGGAACTTTTTCATCGATTAGTTCCTTCTATTTAAAAATCTTTCAAAGTATATGATTTACATGACAATACAATAACATAATTTGCTTAGTGTCGACGATCGACAATGCCGTATTAAGCCTACATACAGTGAAGCTATACTCTCTTAATGTGAGACAGCTGATCACCCAGCGCTTGGTGCTTTGTCGATGCGGGGATTCAAACTGCCTAGGGATGGGCAAAATATATCGATATATCGGAAGTAACGAAATTTTTTCGCCAATGTATCAATATATTTTAAAGATATTTTTTTCCGCCGGTACATCGTATATCGATATATTTTTCGCAGTATCGAAATAATATAAAAAATTGTATATTTTAGAACACAGAAAAAAATTAATTTGATTGCGAATAAAAGGCTTTTCAAGTGTACAATGCGTCAGGTAGTTTGCAATTTCGTAGATACATCTTAGGAAGTCTGCAAGATAAAAAATGGGTTGATAAAGCCTCATGGAAAAAATTACTACTTATGGTACTACACTTTTAAGAGAAAATTTTTACATCAAGAAGAGAGTACTTTTAATAACTATTTTTGATGATGACTGGTTTGATTAAATTACCCAGTAACGATAAATGCTTTTTTTTATAAATTAAATGAGTTTTTATCTATAATACTTGGATTCGAAGCGAATTTCCGATTTACACCAAATTATTATACTATTCGCACCTAATTGTTGGATATATATATATGTATCGGAAAACCGATATTTTTTTCCGATATTATCGATATACTTTCGATATATTTTAAATATATCGATATAATATATATCGATATATTTTTCGGATTTGCCCATCCCTAACACTGCCCGAATCGGGAGAGCAGACGGACCAAACATTGGGGGCGCTACTCGTACTCGTGTGTCGACGTGTGTGTGTCTCCTTTGGCATGTATGTGAGTGTGTCCACTGAGTCCACTCCCTTTACTAGAAGCATTAATGTCGGATAATGTTTCGTTGCCACACATATAAAGCCGCTTCGCTTCTGTCGAGGGTCCCGAGACCCCTCACGCGGTTTTTTTTCACTTTCTCCTATATTCAGGGTTTGGTATTATATTCGCAGGGATACTTGTACTTAATACGTATTCAATATGCAAATGGATTATTGTGTATTGCATGAGACATATTCTCTTATATTTATACGCTGAATCTTAAGTGGAGAATATTCATTATTTGGTTAGTAGTATATGTCAAATAATAGTTTATTATTATTAGTGAACATTAAAGAAATAAATTGTTTTAGAATTGTGTAGCAGTATATCTGCCCTTTTTCAAATAATGTATGCATGGTCGGTGTATGCATTAAATTATGCAAGGTATACATATTCAAATTTTCGTCGAGAATGTCGATGACTAAGGCGTTACTGCGTTTATTTAACATTACTAGTTTTTTTTCATTGATATTGTCAAGCATTTATAGGTTTTAATGTTAGTATGCTAGTTACTTCATTATTTTTTTTAATAATACCGTCATTATTATTATTACTGTCATTCTAATCAAGGATGTCGTTGTAAGGCTGTAATGCTTTACTACATTTTTTTGCTTGTTCATGGTTTGGTTTTGTCAAGCTGTTGGCTTTTATTCAACGGCCCTGTGCTTCTGGGCCCTATGACTAAGTTGCTGTGGAGGTATTGGTTATCCTCGGGCTGGATGGCAATCAGACTAAGCTCGATGTTATTGCCGGTGGCTATTTCTTTGGGGGTTCAGCTATTCTCACGCCAACCGCTACCTGTGAACAATCCATAACAGATTGATAGAGGGGCCTCCAGTAGAAGAGGCATCTTCATATTTGCGAGGAAGCAGAAAGAGAAGGTACGTAAAGAAGCTACAGTATCTCGCACTCAGCATGCTGGAGTTGTAACAACATGTATGATAATTTCTTTAATTAATCTCTTTTCTACGCAATTTTATTTGGCACTCGCTCTTACATATGGTATAACTTGACTTAGTTTACTTCAATCCTTTGTTTACGTCTGAACTGGTTTTTTTTGTAACTGTTTATGCTATCCTATTGTTATTGTTCCAATTGTTCTGATATGCTATGACGCTATTAACATAGGTTGTTTTAGTGGACGTTAGAAGATGTTTTAGTTGCGTAAGTTATAATCTTACATCTAATTTGCTTGATGTCTATCTACGACACTCATCATTATTTTAGTGTTTTTTGTTTTGGAAATAAATGAAGAAAATCAATCTGTGTGAGTCTGCGTGGATTTCGGAAGATGTTTTTTTGTGAGCGTACTGGTAAATTGTCTTTTTTTTTTCGCGTTTGGCGTTAGAGGTTTGGTATAATCTTAAGAAAATCTTTGTTCGACTCTTTTCTGCTGTGGACGGATGCTCTTGTTCGAAGGTATTTTCAGTGTATTATCGATACTGTTCATCATTTTTAGGCGAGTTGGTAACGGCTTTCTTCTTTTTATCACTGCATATTTTTCTTGCCATGACAACTCCGTTATTCGGTGACGATGGAGACTGCTGCTCTGGTCGTCAAGCTGGTATTATTTTCGGCCGTGGGTCGATTCATGGTTGCTGTGGGCCTTTCGTGATTTTAAACAGGCGCATCTCTCTGAGACGTACAAACTGCTTTTATGAGACCCAACAATTACTTTCTTCAAAAGTTTTTTTCTCTTTGTATGCATAAACGTTTGATGTGTATATCATGTTTTTTCCACATTTTTTTTTTTTTCTAGTCTCGTTTATAGTTATAATTTTTTTTTGTTTTCAGTACTTCTAGTTATTATTTTCTGTCTATAACTATTTAATTTCGTTCTAATGAACTAACGCCTGATCATACTTTTTTCTTTAGTAACGAAAAGATTGTCGGTTATCTAGGTTGATCGACGATGAACCTCCTTTTTTTCGTTTAATTTTCTGTTTGGTGAGGGTGAAGGTCACTTAGGTAACTGAGATTGTTCGTAAGGAGGCTAAGTAAGAGACTGCAATTTAGTGCCTGATTCATACAATGTTGTGAATTCATACAAATGTTATGAATGTTAATCGAAGTAGTTAGTATTCTTTCGTAATCTGAATTTTTGCATTTCACACTTCCTTTAAAATCCATTACTTAAACTTGTGTCGTGTAAGTATTACCACATACTTTGAATATCATTGTTGTTTTTTTTAATTTTATTAAGGGGTTTTTTTTGTTACAATATTTTTTATAATAATGATAGCAATGCTTTGAATGCGTAGGTAACATGATGTGAATTAATAAACTTTTTTTTTTTCACACTTTCGTTACAACGTATCTTTTTATTGATTTTTTTTTTTGTTATCGCAGTACCATCACACGATTTTGTTTTTGCATTCTGTTATTGTGTTTTCCGACATTCTTTTTTTTTTAATGCTCGGAATCTTGGATATCATTTCATGCAAGAGGTAATCATCTAAACTAACAAAATAATTACGGGGTTTGCCAAATATAAACTCTTTGATCGTTTATTAATGTAATTGTCCCGCATGTTGGGTGTACAGACATTGTGCTGTTTTAACAATTTCATAAACTTTCTGTTCCTTCTATTTTCGCAATGCACCTGAAAAAGAATGAAAAAAAATTACAATCATTATTTCAGATTCATACGTTCGTTTTCTTCTTCATTATTGTTACAGATTTGTTATTATTTTCTACATAATGTAATTTTTTCCCTTTTATTTTATCCACGTGATATTTCATTATGTATATTGCATATCAATTATGATAATATTTTTTTGCTGCGACCCGGGGCCGCGAAATAAAGTTTTAAGGGCTATTTTTTGATCTTTTTCTTCATTTATTTAGATAATTAAGCTGAAGCAATTTATTTTTCATATTGTGTAGTCACTTTGAGTATGCCGGTTGTTATTTTTATCTCTATGGGTAACTCTGAATTCCTCGCCTCTCTGTAGATTTACGTTATAGGTTTACAATCGATTCCGAGGATCTCGTAGGGTCCCTCATGTTGTGCGTCGTATTTAGCTTTCAACGGATCATTAAGAACAAACACGGACTCTCCCTCAGTGAAAAACTTAGTGTTAAGTTTCCTGTTATAATAGTATTTTGAACGGAATTACGTTAGTACCTGTTTCATGGCTGCCATGGAGCGCATTTCCGTTAGAGCCTCAGCAATTTGTTCCAAATACTTGTTATATGTTAGATCATCTTGTTGACGCGTAGAGCTCGATAGTGTGCCAGCTTTCTGTCCGAAAAGTGGTTTATAAGGAGTATATACTCTCATTTTTCGAGGTATTATATGCATGCGTACACAATGGTAATAACTTGTACCATTTTTCGGCTTTATCGAGGTATGTCTGAGTATTCTGCTAGGACATGATGCATGCACTCTATTGCACCATTACTTTGAGAGTGGTAGGCAGTGCTAACCATTTCGTTGATTTTAAATAATCTTCCGAATTTCTCCATTGTTTTGTTTATAAAATAGGTTCCGCGATCCCATAGTAATTTCTCTGGCACGCCGAAATATGCTATGAATTTGTCAGTTAGTGCTCTTACTGCCTCATAGGCTGGTGCTTTCTGTTCTGGAGCGAGGACGATATATTTTGCTAACCAGGCTACAATTGACAGTATATAGGTGTCTCCGTGTTCCCAGGATTTATTCACAGGTCCGTAGAAATTGATAGATATTTTTTCGAAGGGCCTACACGGAGTATATGTGATTAACATCGCTGGCTTTGTTTTCACCCATACAAGTTTCTTTGTCGGACAAGATTTACAGCCAAATACGGATTGCCTTATGTCTAGTTGCATCAATCTCCTGTAAAAATCTTTTGCTATCCTATTGTATGTTTTGTTTATGACTCTGTGTCCGCCCACTGCAGATTCGTGGTACTCTTTGATGACCTTATATCGCTGGTTGGCCAGCGGTACTAAAAGTATATTCGTGTATATAATAGCTGCTATTTTGAGATCTTCAAAAATTTCTTTAATTTGCTTAACTAAATATTGCCACTGATTTATGTTTTAAATTGCTTGGTCTGTCACTATTCCAATAGTTTTGAATTTGTTTGCCATAACTAGTGCTTTCAGAGACACTTAACATTTTTAATGTCAAATTTAGTGTAGTATCGTCGAAAGGTTTATTTACGCATATGCGTATCACGTGCACTTTTCTCACTTTTGATAACATTGCGTTTCCAACCTCTTCAGTTTCATTGTTTAAAACCAATGGGTTTACATAGCCACGTTAATAGAATGCGTTAATGGTCTCGGTAGTAGGGATGCTACCCGTTATTGAGCAAGAAGTTAAATTTTCCAAATATCTAAATTGGTGATCTGCAACTTTATTCACCTTTTAAAGTGGTGGTGGGTCCTAATTTTCTTTTAGTGCCATGGTAGTAGTTCCTCGGGAAGCCTTGTTCTGGATACTCTGTATATCGCTAGAGTGCTTGAATTTAATATGTAATTTCTGATGTTACTTTCTGCTTCGCTTCTCGAGGGCCTTATTAAGGTCATTGCCTCGCTTTCTGTCGCTCTCTGGCGATAAATTGGATAAACCGAGCGAGTTGTGTGCCGATAGAGGCTCCAGTGGTATGGGGGTTCAGGAGTGGAAATCCTGCGTATCTCATGTATTCTCTCCCCAATGTTGCTTCCTCCGTTATCTCTTTTATTTTCCTCTACTTCGTCAATTTTCTCATCATGGGAATTTGTCATAATTCTTTACATTTGAACGGCTGCTTCTCTGGCTCTGCCTCTAAGCTTCTGATGTAGTCAGGCTTCTTTCTTTTATAATGGTTTTCCTTTATTAGGGCTTAGTAATGTTGATTTTCTAAATATATATGTATACATTTTTCCCACTTATTTCCTCTAAAAAGCTGCTAAACAATCTTATCCGGAGTAGCTTGAAAATGAATGCATATAGTTTTAATATATTCTAAGGCCTACATAAAAGCGCATTCCTCGTTGCAAAAGGCAAACAAATTTTTCTTCCCCATGGGCCGAAAGTGATTAGGAGGGTAGAAAGTGCGTCCCGAGGGCAGAAAGACTCTGCCCTAGGTCTTTTCATCCTAATAGTTTTCGTTAGCTTTCCTGTCTTAATATTTCGTCATTTAATCTTAGCATGCATGTATTTAGTTAATGTATATTATATGTGTTACATAATTATGCTATTTAAGTGAGATAAATTAGTAGTTTTCGTCACAAATGTGCATCTCTCCAGGACGGTCCCTGGGCCCGAGAGCGATTGCGAGGCAACGCCCAAGGAACTGTTGGGACCCCCCTGGTCGAATGCACATGAGTGGCAAACGCTGTTCTCTCTACCAAGGTTGTACCAGGGTTGCAAAAGTGCCCGAGGTAGAAAAAATATAATAAATTTCCTTTTCCCTTAATTTTCCCAGGGGTCGTGAAATATTTATGTGTGTGTACATTAAAGATTTCTGTATTTTAATGTACTTACCAGGTAGTAGCTGTCCAAATTGCTAATAGGACTGCATCGAACGCATTCTTTTTCTGTAGATCTGGATGTCAATCTCCCTAAGCTTCCCCTTTTTTCTCTCGTGACAGGCTTTGGAGTCCGATCTCTGCTGAGCTGTTTGCCTCTCCGTTGTCCTAAGAGTCTTTCACTGGCTTGGCTTTGTGTTGTCCCTCTTTGTCATTACTTCTCCAACATATCTTTATTCTTCGGTCATTTTTTCAAAAACAATTTTTTTTGTCCTCACACTCACTTTTTATCACGCGGTACTACGCTATGTGTGCTTTTCAACCGATCCCGCTAATGACTCTATAATTCTCCTGTTACGTGGGTTTGTAATCGGTTGGGTGATCGCAAAATAAGTACTTAGTGAGGACTCTTAACTTTTTTCTATTATTCTTTATCACTAAGGGAAGAGCCAAGGGTAGCGTGGTAACTTGAAGGCATGTCTACCAGTCATAAGAGTCCGGAATCTTCTTCTCCTCTAATCTCCAACCTGACTCAAGTGTTCCCCTTCTTCTTTTTTTTGGTAATAAGTCCCTATCTAAGGTGTTAGGGTACGTTCGTATTATTATTTTGTATATACCTTATGATAAAAGACTGAAAATTCTTCAGGTACTCGAGTAATTTTTAGAAATTAACGATATTTACAAAAGAAATTTTGCTAGTCTAAGAAATCGGTTTCTTTCCGATTCATGGAGTACATCATGATAATCTTGTTAATAATAGTTATTACACAACGAAAATATTTTTTTTTTTTATTACTATTACATTAGAACCTTTTTAACGCATAATACTTAGAAATGCTCAAATGAATCAAAAACCATTGAATAATTATCGTATTTTTGAAGGCTGTTGAAAAAGATAAAGAGTAGCAGTACTATGATGTAAGCATTTAGAAATGGAAACATAGTACGTTACTTATCTAGAGAGAAAAAGTGAAATATGTCTTAAAACACAGGCATGTGACGCCTGAGGCGATGCTGAGAATTATAAGCATATGTTCTAAGGATTTATTTATTTTCTTCCGTCGGGTGCATACGATTTTTCACAAATACTGCGCCGAGAGGAGGAATTTTTTTCCGCAAAGCGGGAGGAGCGTCCCTACTTTTGGCGCAGTACGATAAAAAACTTTCAGATATTAATTTATCTTGATTATCCCCATAGTAATTGAAAAATAAATGTACTGTGGCCTGATCATTATTCCAGTAAATACTTTAAACCATGTTTTGTATCATTAATGCACAATTTTAACAAAAACTAAAAATAACAATGCATTTCATTTTTATTTGATTTTTGTTTATTATTTGAAAGAAATAGAGTTTTTTATTTTAACTTACATAGAATAAGGCAATAATTTATTCAAGCTAAGCTTTATAGTATTTATCGCATCTGGGCACATATCACATGATCCCAAAAAAAAATTAGCTGATTTTTTATCACACAATATACTATTATTATTATTATTATAATTGATGATATTATTGTTATCACGAATATTAATAATTATTATTATCAATAAATATATTATTATTTAATATTATTATTCAGTTGATAATATTATTTTTATTATTATTATTTTTTATATCATACAGATATTAAAATTATTATACTATTTTTATCCAAGCGATTATGGTAATTGATTAATGATCGTTGTGAATCAGCTGCGATCAATTTTGAATTTGCTCCATCCATTAATAATTTGATATTTTCATGTATCAGTTATATACAAACCAAATGTGTGCCACCAGATCCTGTCATTATGAAGTGTTAAAGTCGCAAACTTACAAACTTTGAAAACAGCACTTTCTTGTAGGATAACTATTTTTGAATAAATTATGTTATTGTAATCTTATTACCTCGTCTCTGTTGCCTATATTTATAAGATGGATTAAAGTTTATTGTAATATTGATATTATCTGCTTCCAAACATCAATAGCTTTTGGAATTGGAATGGCCAAATGCGCTTTGGTCTTAGGCAATATTTTTTAAGACAGGTAATATATGGCTAGTAGCTGTGGGAAAATGCAGCTAGATTTTTTGGTATGACAAATGTCTGAAAATATTTGAAACTTTAACTACATGAGTTTGGTCATGACTAGTATTAAAACTTTCGTGTATAGTTCTCAAAGTTGTGGTGTCATCTTTATCATCATCATCATCATCGCCGTGAACATCATCTGGACAACTTTTGTGGACATTAAACGCTTTTTTTTTATCCCCTTTGGTGATTTTTTTCACTTTTTCTGCAGAATAATTTTCGTGTGTTAATTTCCTCTTTTTTTTTAAATGATGATCCGATGAAACCTAATTATTTGTAGAAATGATCGTTTCTATCTTTCACTACAATTTGATTTTCGTCTAAAAATCCTAAAGCCCCTCTACTACTGTGCAGACTTCATGTTATCCATTTAATACTGGTTCAAATTGATTTTTTTTGTTCTTATCTGAATTGACTTTTCTGCTTTTTGGGATGTGTAAGCGACAGGAATCGCGAATTGTTTGTTGTTGGGCTTTCATAGTTACTGGTAGATGTATAGTAGGCAACTGATTTGCAGAAACGTTTTTCAACTATTATTTTTGTTTTTTCCTGTGACTATTCAAATTAAAGGAATGAAAACATGCTTATGTTGCAAGATCACATGCAACAAGAGTTTACTGCAGAAATTTAAGATCTGAGTAACAAAACCTCTACAAAAATCCATTTCTCTCTCGTTAAAAAAACTTATTTGAGTCTTAAACAAATTTATTAATATAAGTTTTTAGTTGCCCACAAGTGACTTGCATGTGAACATACTCTCTACTTTGTCTGATTAAGAATTCATATGTAACTTACGAATTTCGAAAATTTCCAAAATTCAGTGGGAAAAACGACTTTTTCAGGACGAAAATCAATTTGATAATGAGATTTGAAGCAATTTAAAGAAAACATGGTTATAATCATAATCATGTGTTACAAAAATCCTCTGCGGAAATTTTGAATCCATGAGACATTTGATGTACCAATTGTATAAGTTCTTTCATATATTTAACAGAAATAAATCTTATTTTTCATTTTTTTCTCATAATTTTTCAATTTTCGCAGTGAATTTTGTTAGCACATGATCTTACAAAGAATATCTTTTTTTAGCCACTACTTCAAAATTCGCTAGCGAATGGATTTTTGTCCAAAAAACCTCTTTCTCTCACTGCGTGGTTCCTAGCCAATACGCTTGGTAACTACCGCTGACAGCACCACTTTCAAATGTATTTTTCGATCTTACTTCCTTCATCCTGAAATATTAAAACATAATATGGCATAGATGCGATAGCAGCTAATTAGTGTTTAGATATAGACATAATTCTGACTAGCTACGTCGTTTGTCCACAGTTCAACGATTGAACTTTCCTCCCTTCTCTTCTGCACAGTTTGGTGGCAGGTTTCACATGTAGTTATCCAACCCTTAAGCATAAAACTCTAGACAAAGCACCGCAATTACGAGCCAAAAATCCCCATAGTTGCCAAAAAATTTGTAATCAATGACCAGACAAAGATTAGAAAAGCACCCGCGTAAGAAATAACGTTATAATTACGTAAGCCAACCATCGAAGACTTATATAAAAACTTTCAAAACTTCGAGAAAAAGCGAGAGAGAGGAAATCATGTTGATGCATGAGGCATACCAACAACGATGAATGACAAGGTGAACAGTATATCTTGAGCTTGTGTCGCCACTTAAAGTCTAAAAGTTGTCAAGATTCACCAACTTCAAAAGTCAAAATCTAAAGAATAACTATTACACAATCCAAATAAGTAACTGTTTATTGGCTCACATACCACTAATTTTTTCATTGTTAATAATAATTTATTTGCTAGTAAGAAATAGCATTTAATACAATTGACAAAAAATATTGGATATTTTCGAAAAAACGAGATCGGATTTAAGAATAAGGCCGACAGAGACCTGCATGGCTATACAACGTGTTGCGGGCAATGCTTTGATCCATTATTAACCGTAAATATGATTCCTCCATGAATAAAAAATACGTTTTTGATAACAGATCTGACGAATAATACTATAGTTTTATTAAAAACTTGCTACGAAGGTGAGGCAATCGTATAAAGTCGATTAAAACATTTGATTTGTTTATAAAAATATAAATATTTGAGTAATTTTTGATGAAATTTTTTTTTATCAAGGTATACTTAGAGCAAATACCACAATTATAAGAGAACGAAGCCGTTTCGATCTGTAGCAGTTAATTGTGATTATAACTTGATTGCACGTATTGATTCTCGTCAGTATTCATTTTTACTAACCTTTCTTGTGTATGTTTTATCAATATTTGTAAGTTTTATAGAATCTTTTTTTATCTTCTTAATTGATATTATTATGAATTTTTTAAAATTACTATGCAGCTCCGCTACCTATACGTTCCGCACGCCAACTCCCGCCAATAAATCATATTATTTTCTATGACTTTTGAGAATGATCAGATTAGCTAGGGCCAAGGCTAGGGTACATCCCAACATAAGGATTTATTTTAAATATTTTGTTGAAATGACTTTTTTTTTATTTTCCAGAGTCTTGATTTTAAGCTTACCCGCGCTTGGCCAGTCTCATCCAATCACAAAACGAATAAGAGGCTTCATCAAGTGACACATAAATTTTTTCCGTGTGGAATTTCTTTAATCATTTTGTCATTATTTAGCTTCTATTAGGCGTTTTGGTGTGACTAATGAGAGCTTGAATTATTACAAAAATATTGAGATTATGGATGCACTTATTATTAGACATCAAGTCACTTATGAAAGTGTATTAAAAAAATTGCCAATATATCGATTTTACATTGGTGTAGAATGAACATGACCCTTTAATGTTCATCATTTGCCAACTTTGTTGAGGCCAAGTAGTAAACCAAAAATAAAGAAAACCTGGACTTTACAAGGACAAGAGGAAGCCAAATGGCACACTTCTGAGAGGAAAAAGCTGTGCCAGCGTATGATAGTAGGTAGTAAACATTAGATGACACAATTTGATCCTACACTGAAAAAAATCTTGTACAATTTTGACCAAGCACGCCACCACCGTTTTAGTGGTGCTGGCCCTAGTAGTGTGCAGCAAAGCCAAAACGGTAGGGCGCACTACCTTTATGGCCTAGCTCATCTGCTAGTGTAACTCAGTTAAGTATTAAATATACCTAATATTTAATACTTGAAGAAAAATTATGTTATAAATTATTCTGAAACTAGAACGTATAATCAACCAAGAACCCTACGGATTGCTACATCGAGATATAAGTGCACTTTGTAAACTGTCACCTTCATTAAGTAGCGAAAAAACATAACCTAAAATATAAATATGCGATATTAATTTTACGTTGTTGCAAAAGTTTTATTTGTAAACATTTTATAAAGGTACACGTACATGAAAGGTGACATACAAAACTTACCTTCGTGGTACATGTATTTCTCAAGTAGGTTGCTTTCTCTGTACTTCTGGCTATATAGGTACACAGTAATATATATAATGCACTGATTATCATTAGCAGACGACAAAAGCCAAAACAGTAGGGCACACTACTCTTTTAGCTTTGCTGCACACTACTAGTGTCAGCACGACTGAAGTGGTGGTGGCATGCTCAGTCTAAATCGTAAAAGATTTTTTTTTAGTGTACTGTTAGTTTATAATTGTCTTCATATTTTCTCTTTTTTTGATGATTTTTCAGAATACTTTTTTTTTTGCTATATCAATAATATAAATAAAGGTTATTATAATCAATATAATGCTAATTGAAAATGAATTCTGACCATGAAATCAAACAAATCCAAAATTTTACCGTGTTTAAAACTCTTAAGATTTTAGCACTAAAATTGTAATTTTTCCATCATGCAGATGACGTGATTCAAAAAAGTCCTGAAAAAATGTTTGATAGAGTTGCCGACTGGGTAAAGAAAAGAAGCACATAGAAAATACAGAGACGAAGCTATGGAGATTAATAACTAAGAGCCGACCGCTAAATAAAAAGTCACAAAAATCTAGATTCTAATTTTAAATATTAGTATACAAAACTCTACTTGAAGCATTTAAGCCTAGCGGGCAAGCCAGCATTTACGTCGTGTTTTTGCATGATATCACTACCTCAGAAAGTAAGCTGAAAAAATTAGCAAAACCCATGAAGAACTTATTTTTCTGATAGATCCAGAAATTCCTACGAAGATTTTTTGTGCGTAAAAATTAAGTATACAATCTAAGTTAGTTGTTCCTAGAAAACCCCCTTTAAAATAATATTTTTAATACCCCTTAACACTGCAATACTTCAGCAACATTACCACTTCATGCTGATCTCGGATGATTCATAATTTATGTTGAAGTGTTGCAGATTTAACTGATACTAACAAAAGGGTTTCTAAATAGCGAACTTGAAAAAAACATAACTCAAAGTCTACACATGATTTCCCTCATG
This sequence comes from Copidosoma aretas, assembly GCA_030522625.1. Classification (NCBI taxonomy): domain Eukaryota; kingdom Metazoa; phylum Arthropoda; class Insecta; order Hymenoptera; family Encyrtidae; genus Copidosoma; species Copidosoma aretas. The sequence continues at coordinate 40,915 of JAPYYV010000467.1, forward strand.
ATAGAAGGGTTCTTAGTAAAGCTTGTTACTGCTTCACAAAATGCAGCCTATGATCTTTCTATACATGTGTTTGAATTAGTTTCGAGACATTCTTCTAAGGTTCTATTCCACGCACGTGTAATAGCGGCCTGACAAGTTTAACAGAATGCGTTTAATGCGGAGAAGGTTTCACGAGTGCCGACTGGCTTAGATGGTCTCAAATTACTAGATTATATTGTTGTATATTGTTATTGCATTATGATGATGTTTACTGCAAATATAAGTGCATTTTTAATTATAAATAATAAATATGATTCCGAGCAACTCCAGAGATACAATATAATAACTTGGTTCTATACTGAAAAAAAATTTAATATTCGTAGAACTGTAAATACGCAGACTTTGTTAGCTCTTTTTGTAATTATTTTCAAACATAAAAAATCAAATATACTTCATTATTGTCATAAAAATAAGCTATATTTGTGTTTAAATGTATGTTCTTATTCTTTTAAATTTCGTGCTATTTATAAATTAGTCCTTGAAATAAATATTTTATAAATTGTGTTAGAAAGAACAGTATTACAAACCTAAAAATAATGAAGAGGCGATTCTAACTTTATTATATTAGTTCAATGTAATGTTTTTATACCGTTAGTATACAAGTCAATATGTTACATGCTTAGTATTTTCATATGGCCCATGTAAAGCGTTAGGGATATCAAGTGAAGCAGTAGCATACATGCCGTTGCTTTGTACAAGCGCTCAGGCATAACAGTTATTTTTAAAGTCTTTGAATAAACTGAATACCTCATTTCTTATTAAATAAGTGTACTTCTTGGCTTCTTTTTCCCTGGCCTGATTATTATTCAGTATTGTCCACTATATAACAACAGGTTACGAAGATTTAAATGAAGAGCCTATGTGTGTAGAATAAGTACTATTCAAGCAAAAACGTACATGCGCAGATAAAGTGCCACGTTAGTATGATTGTGTTAAAGTTGTCTGAGAAAGGTACGGCAATGTGTAAAAAGTGAGTTAAAATTAATAGTAAAGAATGCGTAAAAATGGATTAAATAAGTAGAGTATGTCTTAATGTTGAGCGAGAATGAGACCAGTTGGATCCAAAATTTAGATAAATATGAGATAATAACGGAACTTTTAGCAAGAGAAGTGTCGTTTGATGAATCAGGTACTTTTTTTTTTTTTTTTTTTTTTTTTTTTTTTTTTTTTTTTTTTTTCTATTTTCTACTTTTTTTTTCTGGCCCCCTCTTCCTCCTCTTTGTGGTGGGTGTTGATGGGTGTTGATCCTAAACCCCAACTATTCCCCTCTATTCCCCGCCTTTCCCAGCCAGTCCCGCATTCACCCAGAGCGCACCAAGGCTTTTAACCCTCTGGGTCGCCCTGTGATGCAGGAAAATCTCTTCCATGAGGGAAAAGCTACACCAAGACCAGCCGCAGGACTTGGGAACAAATCCCAGCCGGAAACAGTTTTTGAAAAAACCGTGCTCCGACCGGGATTCGAACCCTCGCCCCACTTGAGCAGTCGTACCTCAGACTTGCGCCTTAGCCAACTGTGCTACGACTGCTCCTTATGAATCAGGTACTTATAATAGTCGCTGGAAGTTACTAAAAAATAGAAGTAAGATAAGTAAAAATTAAAACATCGATAGTTAAAACACAGAGCAAGGCCCTACAGGTAAAGAAACAAAGCAAGGTGAAAGCGAAAGACAATTTACGGAGAACACAATATACTCAAACGTTGATTCGGACATAGAGAGCGTTATGGCCGAAGACAAAAGCAAATTCCAACTTGATGATAATTGGGAGCTATTCGAAAAAAATTTTGAGTGCTATTTCATAACAAAGAACATCACAACGGATAAGATCAAAGTACTGACAGTGATAACACGCCTTAGAAATGATGCTCAAGCATTATTGAAACAACTAATAGTCCCAGTGAAAATAACGTCTAAGACATTTGAAGACAACATAAAAGCTATGACCAATCATATTAAGCCAAAACCATTAGTAGTGATGGAACGATGTACGTTTCATTTAGCAAGACAAGGCCATAAGGAATCGATTGCAGATTATGCAGCTTGATTAAGAAGACCATGTAACTTTAGTTTTGAATAATAAGCTGATGCACTTAAAGATTACTTTTTATGTGGAGTAATAGACCATAATATTAAATTAATATCGTTCGAAGAGAAAAATCTGTCTTTGTCAAAGGCACAAGAAATAGCAGCAGCAAGTGAAGCAGCAATGAATAGTGCCGCAATAACAAGCAACGCGCTCAAAGAGAGAAATTTTAAACCTAAAGTATATATGATGCAAAGCAGATCAAATCGGTGGCAACGACAACATCGGAGTAAAGGAAAAAAACATCGAACTACGCCTGCGCCGGTACTTACCAGAGGCAAATATCAGCCGGTAAATCATCTAATAGTGTAGTGAACCTTATGTGCTTTTGCTGTAGGAAAAGGGGTATAGTAACCGTGAATGCCACTTTCGAGACTATAAAGGCCATAAGTGCAATCGAGTCGGATATATTATATCGGATATAGCTTATAACGGGCCACCATTGGTGCCAATTGGGGAGATGGTAGATTTGAACGTGATTTTTAACAATAAAGAAAAGAAAGTAAAGTGTTTTGCCAGATACCGAGCCTGCACTAATAGGATGTCAATGGCTAGAACTATTTGGAGCGTAGCCTCTAACTATACCAAGTTTAAATCTGCTTGAAATCAATAAATTAGATAGTGACTTCCATGAGTATATAACTACAATGTATATCATTGTAATTGAAAACATGCCTGGTATGTACAATAAAAGTACTGCAAAAAGACATTTAAAAGAAAATACGCGTCCTGTAGCGCTAATATGTCGTCATTAAGCTAAATCTTTAAAGCCACTAGTCCAAAAAGAGATAAAGAGTCTAGTCCGATTAAAACATTCAGAGCCAGTAGACGTAGCAGAATGGGCTTTACCAATAGTCCTGGTGTTAGAAGGCAACTGGAATATCCGCAATTGCGGAGACTTTAAATTAGCGTTAAACCCAAATGTTATCATTGATAATTATCCGCTCCTTACTATTGATGATATATTTGCAAGATTACAAGGTAGCGTGTCTTTCTCTGAGCTCGACATAAATCATGCATACATTTAATTTTCCGTGGACGAAAGTAGCGCAAAGCTACTCACTATTGTAACATACAAGGGACTCTACAGGTACACAAAGATACCAGAAGGGGTATCACCGGAACCAGCCGACGTCCAAGGTAAAATTAACGAGTGTTTACGTGGAACAGATAAAGTTATCGCGTATCTAGATAGCATCTACATAACGGCAAAAATGAAAGCGAACATCCAGAAAACTTTAAAAAGTATGCGAAAGATTCGCTGATCGCAATTTAAAATTTAACTGTAGAAAATGTTAATTTTTGTAACCACCAATATAGATTTTAGGGTTCGTCATTAATAAAACAGGGTAACATAAATCTGAGTCTAAGATTAAAGCTAAAGATACAGATGCACCACGACCGCGAGACCAAAAAAAATCTTTCGTCTTTCTTAGGTCTTGTAAACCTTCACGCAAGATTCTTGAAAAAAAGAGCATTTAATTTGAAGTCGTTACATGATCTGCTAAGCAAGAACAAGCCTAACTGGGATAAGTCATGCGATAAAGCGTTCAAGTAGGTCGAAAATGAGTTGATTGTCCCTTAATTTTTAGTGCACTTTGACCCAAAAGAGCTACTGATCTTGGCGTGTGATGTTTCAGAGTACAGGTTATCTGCTATCTTGTCCCACAGGTGTAATGACTAGTCGCAGACACATAAAAAAAAATTCTATCAATTAAAACTAGACGAGCCATCATCTATAAAGAAGCTATGGCGATAATATTTAACTTTATACGGTTTTAACAATTCATTTCCGGGCAGGAAGGTATATTAAATACAGATAATAAGCCACTACAGCTTATCTAAAGACCGAGAAAAGTACTACCACAGACTGCCGATAATAGGTTGCAGCGCAATGCGTATTTTGTTTCAGGGTTAAGATATTACATAGGATATGTAAAGTCCGAAGATATTGTGAATTCTGGGAAATCCGTGCGTGCCTTCCAGAGTCTGTGAGAGCAGTTATTTTAAGTGGAATCTATGTGACACATTTCGGCATAGCTAAAATCTCTGACGCCTCCCCTGATGCCTGCGGGGAAGGGCGGGGAGTCACGAGGCAGGGTGAGGCGTCAAATAATTGTTTCTTTGTTTTTCAGAATTTTAGGAAAATAAGCATAATTTAACGTGATTTTAAGGAGGAGCTGGTAGGGCGGGGAGAAGCGGTATAGGGGGGGGCGGGTCTAGTAGACGTGGAATCAAAACAACTATATAATATAGGAAGATATATATAGCGTTTATACATCTTACGAGGTCAGAACCTTTAAACACAAGAACATGATGTATATGGGACGTTCTTTTACAAACCGAACAGATTGTGACAAAAATTGACCGACACATTTTTAATATTGCTGGCACTTTTCTTACGGGTTCTATATTGAAAAAAAAGAGATACATATTTTTTTTTTTTTTCACAATATTTTGGACGCTAGAAAGGATTGAAATTCCGCGATTTCGGTGATTTTGGGCTATAGGAGGAATTTTCAAATATTAATAACTCCGGTATTATTCAAGCTGCAGACTGTAGTTTTTTTTTATTTTAAAGGTAAAAGAATAAGCTTTAAGAAAAAAAATACTTTTGAAAAAATTATCAACAATT
>JAPYYV010000468.1:0-36535 GCA_030522625.1 Copidosoma aretas
TCTATCTATCTATCTATCTATCTATCTATCTATCTATCTATCTATCTATCTATCTATCTATCTATCTATCTATCTATCTATCTATCTATCTATCTATCCGTCTATCTATCTATCTATCTATCTATCTATCTATCCATCCATTTGTTACGCCAAGAATCCTTTCCGCGCCTCGTCAGGCCCATTCTCGACTTTTGTTCACGCAAGGAATCGGTTTCCCCTCTATTACACGTATATTACACGATAAGACGACTCTAATAGTAAATATGATAACGGTATAGGATACGTACGCAGCGGGAGAAAGCCCCCACCGATCTTTCTAAGCTGGAAAAAGCGGGCGCTCTATTTTCGTCCCGGCTTCCGCTCTCCTACTTGCCAGAGATCGCCACGGACCCCAATCAGTGCGCGACGCAATTAACCGGCAGCCGGAGAGATCGTGATCATCTTGCATGTACTGCATAGTGCTGAAGACCGGGCCGATCGCTTTTGAGGCTAATGCGTGTACTTACCGCGCGCGCGCGCGTGGTATGTGTTATGGACGTGTGATAATTGCACGGTGGTGGCGGTGGTGGTGGCCGGTCGTTCGTTGTCTGGTAAATATACGCCTGCGTTGTTCGCGGGTATAACGGGCGATCTGGGGCATGTGCGTATGTCAGGAGGCTCCTGGCGTTTGAAAGTTTTCGTAGGGGTACTTTCGTCGAGCGGTACTATTTTTACGTCACGTATTGATACGGCGATTGTAGTTGACCTGATTTCAATCTATTAGGTCAGTTAGGTAGAGTATTAGAAAAATATGAACACGTGTATACACGATATATCGTAGAAACAAAAACTGACGAAGATAAATCACGCTAAGGTACGTCATTCACAAAGGAAATTCGTGATGTCATGCGTATGGTCCATCATAGCTATGACAAACCATACAACAAACTGTGTGAAACAGTTAGGCTGGAGGATGAGCGAGCGAATTGAATTAGGTAGTTAACAAAACTATAAAAAGATAAAAATTTCATGAATAATAATATACAATGAAACAATTTAAAAAAAGAGAGTTATAATAATTTAAGTAGTAATGAAAACTATAAAGCACAGACGATAGAATATACCGAAATACACCGTTACAACACATATCACTTGACTCACTTGACTTCAGTCAATGGTTGATGGTTTTGAGATACTTTAGGAGACAAGATCTATAACTGAGCTGTCGCGTATCTTAGTGAGTTTTTCTCATATCAAAGAACAAAGAATACACGTCCAATATTTTTCGATGATCCATTTGTCGAGACTGATCGATTTAAGGTAGTAGTCGAGCTTTCTATTGTGCAAGTCTAACAGCACTGTATCCCATTTCAAAACGTTATTTAAATACTTGGTCTCATATCAAAACAGCTTTATCGATCACTCACACTTTTCCTGTGGTCATACCGTTACAGCGTGTCTCGTCATCTAGTTGACTATAATTCAATATTTACAAAAAAGATATGGTTGATCTCTCTAAAATGTTGTATGTAGGTTCGTGAACGTAATATATTTCATCAAATATTAGGTTTTAGTGCGAATTAACCTTAAAACCAGTTTTCGATGTATTAGCAAAACCGTGGGAGATATCTCATGTGCGAGTTGACTTTCATGAGGGTTCCAACGCATTTTTGACGAAACGATTTTCTTCCCAAAGTCCACACTTTTCTATTAGAACTACTACCTCAAATGCAAGTATCCTCCTCCCCATCTTTTCTCCCAATCAGACTAGCAGTGATTTACGCAACGCTCAAATGCACGCAGGATACCCTCGCCTCCATAGCCGATATACGTTATATTTGCCTCTCACTCCCGGGAATAATTCATTGTTCTGGTGTGAAAGCGATTATCATCTTGGCTAGGATTTCGAGATTCTGCATTCTCCCAGCCCCCTCTCGATAAAGCGACGCACGAAAAGAATTCCCTTCCAATTTCGTAGTGCCGAGCTTCAAGCCTCCGCGAGCCGATAGTGCTGGATGAGTAAGTATGTCTGTACTAAACTGCAATTACGGTGTTTCGCAAGAAGAATAACAACAACCCGACGGGAGTGCACCGCAATTAACCCTAGAACCACAACAGCAACTACGATAAAATAGCCACGAGAGATATTACGCTCTTCGCCATTTTCTCGCGCGTGGAAGCATGACGGCTCGGAATCCCCGCTCACCAAGGCCTCGATCTACAAAAAAAATAATACATCGGAACGAGATGAAAAAAAAAAAAAAAAAAAAAAAAAAATTAAGCGCGCTCCCGCCCCCGCGTGCCGGCCTCCCCGCCCCCGCCCCCGCCCCCCCACTAGGAAGGCCCTCCCCCAAAAAAAAAATTAAGCGCGATCACGCCGGCGCGTGCGGGCGTTTCCGTTTGCGTGACAGCCACGCAATTAGGTTCCCCCTACGCTACGCGCGTGGCGCCTTACGTATACAACACGCACCGCAACCGCATACAAGCTACTGCTTTTCGGGGTCTTCACCCTCTTTCGGCTACCGTATCACGCCACTGTATGCAGGGTGCAGAGTTCGAGCCGCAGTTGTACGACGAAAAAGGAAGACTCACCGAGCGGAAACAGAAACCGCAGAGGCAGAAGCCCCTCTGATAGGCGCGAGTTCCATGCATCTCATTGCGTACAGTAAAAATCGATCTTTCTCCCCGTTTTCAAAGTACATGCAGGGGAGACGAAGAAAGCAGCGAAAAGGGGCGACCGGACGAGTTTATGCGCGATTGGAAAAAGGAAGGGAGCCGACGACTGGTCCGCGATTCTGTTGCTCGATTCGGCATTCGGAGTATAGGCTCTCTGATCTTTTTTTCCCCACTGCACCCAGTACACACACGCACATCCCCCCCTCCCCTCTATGAAACCCCCGCTCGAGCATACGTAGACCCCATGCATACACGCACTCGTCTGTCGCTCGGCCCTCGAGAGCGATTAGATTACTCATTCCGCTCGCTCCGCACGTGTGCGCTCCGATATATATTCGACAGACGCGCGCGCTCTTTTTTCTCCTTTTCATCTTTCGAAACCCAGAGCGTTTGATCTCCCTCGCTTCCTCCGAGGCATTCCCGTACATAGGCTACGTTTCTGTAAACGTTCGGCGAGTTGCGTAAACATGATTCGCCTTCGAACAGATGCCGCGAGTCTGGACTGAAAATCGTTCGCTCTCTGTGTCTGCACATCCAACTCTAATTGCCGTTATTAAGCTCGAGGATGTATTGGCTTTGTCTCTAGTCAAACTATGCGTCGCGTAGTCGAATGTGACCGTTGCGTCTGTACCTACTGTAGTTTGTGAGCTACGATACGTTCTTTTCATCCGGGTTATTTGCCATCCAGTAAAATCCCATAAACTACTTTGATTCTCTGCTCAAAAGCCGTCCAAATTTATGATCTCGAAACAGCTGCACGGCGAGCGAAATTCAATTCACGAAGCTCAGAATAACATCCTCTACACTTCTGAATCCACAATCGCGCTCGCGCGGGCGGCAAGAACGATGATTCACATCTCCGCACACTGTACACACCCACCTTCGGGGTGACGCAACGCGGCGCGATCCGCACCTCTCGAGGCACCTGAGCGCGGCGAGCGAGTTCTCCGGTTTCCCCGCTATCTGGGAAGGAAAAACCGGGCAGGTGAGAAATCGGCCGATCTCTCTTGCCCCTCCCGGGGGGGGGGGGGGGGGGGGGGGGGGAGGAGGGATACCGACCGTAAGAAAAAGAAAGATGTAAATTCGACGTTTTGCCGAGGTGTCGACCTCAACCCGGGCCCGTAGGAAACGACACGAGCGAGCGAGAGCAAGAAGAGAGAGGCCGGACGATGATGGGAGAGGAGGCTGCGATCTGATCGGCACGGATGTATACGCTCTCTTCTGTACGAGTAAAAAGTAAGCGGTGGGCCACGACGCCGGAGAAGCAAGCGGCTTTCGAGAGAGAGAGAGATATGCAGTTGGGCAGGTTGTTACGCTGGCTCTTGTTCCCCCCGCGTGTGGATGTGCAAGTGTGTCGATGCGCTGACTTGTACACACGAACGGACTAAAAGGAGAGAGATGTAGCTACTGCTGCTCTGGTTCTGAGAAACGTGGTGCTGGAGCACGCGCGCGAGCCCTTTTTTCCGAGTTACATATCCGTACCTGCAACGAGCCCTTTCTCGCACGTTCGTTTCCTACGGGCCCGGGTTGAGGTCGACACCTCGGCAAAACGTCGAATTTACATCTTTCTTTTTCTTACGGTCGGTATCCCTCCTCCCCCCCCCCCTACGGTCGGTATCCCTCCTCCCCCCCCCCCATTTCTGCTCCGGCGTGGGATTTTACTGCTTCCGAAATGTAACGGGCGCTTTTTGGTGCTCGCTATACAGGCGGGCCTAAGGTCGCGAGAGTTGGGTTTTCCGATTTCTTTTTTCCCACCTCATACCGTTCCCTCTGATATAGAAACAGTAGCGGTAGACTACTGTTGTGTTTTAGCGCCAACGCGATCACTGTTGTTGTCTCGATTATCGCTGGCCTCGATGAATAAAAAACCGCACCCCGGGGTTATCTCCATCGCGATTCGCGACCTTGATTCGCGTCGTTCGAACCTTACGATTCCTTTTTCCGTCTCCTCTCTGGCAAAAGTGTGTTGTTTCGTTATTATTTTTAACATAATTCAGTGACACCACGAGATTTTCAGGCTGCACGAGTGGAGATTCGTCAGGAATTACTCCGGACTGTGTTTGTACATGTTCGTACTGGGTTTTTTTTTGTCTCGAGACTGCATGCCTCCTCCGGGCTCTGACTCTGATCCTCCATATACGTTACATCACATGACAGCTCCAATACACACACACACACATTCAAAGTATATACTCGGCACAGTATGTACTGTATATAACCTCCGGCTTGACGCCAATTAAAATGCCAACTCCCAGCTAGCCACAAAATTCCTACGCCCCATACTTCAAACTCACACTATGCAAGAAGGGTACGTTGTTCTGACGATCCCAAGAAACTGCACAATGGAAAAAATAAATAAAAAAAAAAAAACAACTTCACGCACTGAACGGGAATGAAGAATCTCGATGAACGGAACGAGAAAAAACAACGATCGGACCGAGAGAAGAGGAGGTGCCGACGCCGATCGTGGACAGCGGATAACAAACAACGCACTGCCGTTTCCTCGATAAAGAGGCCCGGCGAGCGTAAACAAAATAAACAAACACACACTGTGCACTGAGAGAAACCGGAAACTCGCGTACAACATACACGCGCACACGAGTGTATTGTATATATACCGCTGTATAAGTACGTGAAAGAGTGGCGGCGGCCGAGGGACTGTGCAGTGCGGCAGGCAGGGCCCTCGGACTGGCACTGGAGACTCGCTCTCTCTCTCGGCTCGGGAGACCGGCTCTCCTGTTGCTGTTGTCGCTGTTGCTGCTGCATATAGGCGGTTGAACGGAGCTCCGTCCTGCTCGCGCCAGAAGAAGGGGCCCCTCGCGTGGAGCCGGACCCCACGTGGCCGCCGCCGCAGCCGGCACGCTTTTTCGCTCCGTCTCTCTCTTTCTCTTTTTGTCTTTTTGAGTTCCCCGTACATACTGAGGTACTTATATATAGCTCTCTCACATACCGAGTTCCTACATGAGCGAATCCACGGAAAATTGGCGAATTTCGAAAGGGAAAGCACAATTGGGATATATCTGGTGCCATGGAATCATGGGAACTTGATGAAAAACAATACAGTTTTCAAGGGCACCACCAGGGGTATCGCGCCTCTCGAGTCAAAATTCAAGATTGCGATACCGATGTATTCTTAAATGTTTGATTTCAAAGTGGGTTTCATACATGCTTTCATGGAGATTTTTCAAACAATTCACTCTGACGGTCTGCATGTCCTTCCCTTTATATCGACCTGAAATTGCATTATTTGAGAGCCCAAATCGTCTGGAGATGTCGAGTTGGCCTCCGGACCATTTAAATGTACGGTATGATTGGCTCTCGTCCATAAAAAAGTGTAATTTATAGCTAATAGGTATATAAGCGTAATAATACTGCAAATAATCATTTTTTGGAACATTTTTTAAAATATTGGGATGTAGCGAATGTGTTATCTTAATAGAAATCGCAAAAGCCAATCGATTTCAAACCAGGATTTGAGTAGAATTGAATTCAAGAAGTAGGCTTAGGTGTTGAGTATAAAAAGCAAGATTCCGAAATCGGCAATTTTCTTCAATATTTTTTTGGTTTTCCTTTTTTGGATCCGAGTGTGGATTCATTCACTGTGGATTTGATTAGTATCATGCCGAACGACAGAAGAGTTGATGAATTTTGTGACTACATCCTTGGTAAAAGTCTACGAAGTCACTGATGCTCTGATTCTAAAATTGTAAAAATGTATCAGTTTGTCTCCTTTATTGTACAGTCCCAACACCAAAATTGCCATTTTCTCTGTCACACGTATTCGGTGATACTTCTGTTTTGTCGAAAATAACTTGTCTACTTATACCGTCTTACTTTTTTCATTAATGTTAAAATCAATGACGTGAGATATTTGCTTTGACTTCTACAATTTGATGGCAGAAGCTGTAGTAATCTACTAGCATACATTTTTTGACTTTTTACTATTGATAACGATGCTAGTTAAAAGAATCTTATTGTCATCAAATTCCAACGTTATCTTTGCTTTCAAGCTTATTGATCTCATCCTTACAAGCTCACGATTTAAAAATGTATTCTTCAAAATCATAAAAAATTATACCTTCAGATTATGAAATAGCATCCTTTTTTAATTAAGGAAGTGCATGAACTAAAAAGAACCATGCTATAACTGTAGTGAATGCATAACTTCAACGCCTATAACTACCAATGAGAAATGAAAAAAAATAAACACAAGTCAAACTGTCCACGGACTGAATGTGAGCAGTAATAAAAAAAGACATGTCATCTCTTGCCGAAATGAAGGGTACCAGTGCACTCACCGGTCGGACGAGTCCGCCGAGAGCTCGGGCTAAAAAACACGCTTCGGCGCTTACATGGACATTGTTCTCCTCGAGCTCTCACTCCTCCCCCTTTTTTGCCCCGCTAACTTTGTCTCTAGCAACGGCGATTGTCCCCAGTACATGCGTGTCGACGTGAACGAATGACCCATAAACCTTAACCGAATCTGCACGACCAGACAATAAAGGCGCGGTAAAAAATAAAGGTTGTTAAAGAGAAGCAGGTTTGTTTTGTTCAGTCTTGGCTCAACGACTTCCCACTGTACGTATATACTTGGCTCGTCTGTCGTATCGATCAACCGATTCGTAAGATTTACAAGTTGTTGCAATATCCGGTTATAATAAAACGGATAAAAGAGCGGTCCGTTTTTTAGATTTTTGATACAGTATCCTCAAAAGTTCAAACAAATTAACATCGTATTCTATTAGCATTTCACATTTTCTTGCAGGAAAATATTTTATGTCAGATTTGTCGTATACAAAGTACTATATTTTATAGAAAATCGAGTAATTTAGTATCTTTTTTGAAATAACGATCAAAATTCTACTCTTCATGATCAAGGCATCGATTTGACAAAGTAAAAGTAATGAGTGAAAATATATATATTTTCTTTGACACCACAAATCCGCTGGCTGAATCAATGCTGCTGATTAATCTTGGTTGTAACAAGAGGTGAATCACGATCGCGAGCTCTTTTAGCGCATATTATTGTTTCGTATTATGTTTTTCTTGTACTCTGTAATTAGATTTTTCACGATGATTCAATAAAAAAACTCCATATGAAGTATACTAATATATTCGATTGAAAATCGTTTGTAAGGTTGCGCTTTGATTGCAAATAATTTTATTTACCAGTTCTTCGATTCGATTTATCTAAGTAGAAAATAATTCCAAAACCTTGAAACCTTATATAGAACCAATGAATATAATTTTTTGTGTTCTTTAGATCAGTTATCACAAATTGTAAATAAGCTAATCATAGACCCAAGATTGAACATTGAAATTAAAATATTTTTAGATGCTTAAGAGAAAAAGTAAATAAGTTCTTTTATCATTTTCTAATATTACAATGCATGTAGGTCTACAGAGGAAAGTATCCTATCAAAAATACTTATAAATATTTAAATGTGCACGTACAGTAACCTACAAGAATTATGAAAGATTATCGTGGACATAAAATAATGTATTATTTATTTAGATTCTGTGAACAGTACCTTTATACTAAATTCCCAGTACATAATTTCACTGTGGTCTAACTGAAATACTGAGTAATTATCTCAGTATTCGACTTACATACGTGTAAGATTAAACTATATCTGTAAATTTTTATTTCATAAACTATCTACTATTATCATATGGATTAATTTGTTTACTATGATGAAGTGTACACTGTGAGCCTTCTATATTATTATAAATCCTTACAATACGAAATCAATATAAGCATTTTTTTTATTTGAGCAGTATTAATCGCTGTCGCGTTTGTGTCGCTTACTTTTCTTCCTCCACTTGAACCATTTTCTTTTTCCTTTTCCTTTCTTTCGGCGTTTCTTTTTCCTTTTCCATGGCCACCATTTTTTCCTCCTCGTTAACTGCCTATCGGACGCAAAATTTTCATCGACCAGCAGTGACTGATCCTTCCCCACGATATTTTGGTTTTCAATATCTTGTTTTTCAATGATAGGCTTTTCAATCATTAGATCGTTTTCTTCTAAAGAATTTCGAATTGGATCCTCTAAATATGTTTCAAAAACATCATTTTTATCAAATTCTTTGTGCTTTTTAATCACAGTGTAAGGAGAGATATAATTTTTACCATTCAATAACAGTTTTGTATTAATATTTTTATCAATAATATCGTGGCTATTTCCACTATGACTGTATATCGTATTTTTACATGTTTTATTTCCTCTGTTTTCATTGTTTTCATCGTAAGACGGAGTTTGCAAGTATGAGTCTCCAGTGGTGGACCGATTTGGCCCTGTTTGAATATGTATTCTTTCTAATTTTATTTCCAAACCATCTTTGTTATCGCCAATAAGAAAAGGTTCTTTCTCATCAGCCAAGAGTTTTTGTAACTTGTTGACAAAATTTAGAATTTTCAGGACTTTTTTCATTCTTTCGATTTTTTTTCTTTTTTCACGTCCTTCATTCTTATCTGAAAAATAGTAAAATCATACATAAACTTAAAGAACGGCAATATTTTACAATATTTTATTAGAATAATTTTTATACTTGATTTAAAATAATAATTTAATGATAAATTTCATCATTTTAGAGTTCAATTTTAATACTAAAATAATTGTAAATTCAATTGTTTTTGAAATTCTTCAAAATGTTATTGGAGAGCACCGATAAGTATTATATTTTGAAAATTGCCCGTTGATTTTTTCCAAACAAATAAATAAATAAATAAATAAAATGTTGGGAAAACCGAGATCATTTAGTAAGAAAGTAAATTGGTGGTTCGCTAATATTTTGACCCCAAAAACAGATAACGTCTTGCACTTTAACTCTTATTCACTGAAAATACTTCAAAATAAATGCAGATACACCGCTATCTAGTTTTAATTTGTTTTCGTTTAGAAACTTTTAAATTACTACATGTGTATTTATTCTTATGCATTTTACAGCTATTTTACGATTTTGTGTGTCATGGGTAAGGTACAACTTTTGTTATTACACATTTAAAAAGACACTCGTATGATTCAATTAGTTAAGAGCCCACATTTTTTAATCATCTAATTTAATTTTTCTCGTTCTTTACTGGAAGTGATGATGAAAAAAAAAAATCTTCTTGACCAATTCAGCTCAAAAAAAGAATGTTACCATAGTGTCGAAAGGCTGGTAAAACGACGTAAATTGCGTATAAATTATACGTTGATAAAATACACGGAGGAAATTTAGGAAATCTAATGAATAGCTCAAGTACTGACCTCGATTTCTTGGACTAACTTCTTTAGTCCTTAACGGAATCGGTGGAGTCACTTTGAATTCCGGCAAAACGATTTCGTGCGGTGGTTTATTTTTTCTAGGCAAATCTTCATCCTCGCAATGGCAATCGCTCTTTCGATCACTCTTAAATGTGGTATCATCGAGGTTAGGTTCAGTGACTTCATCGTACGGTGTTGTAAAATCCGTGTCGCCATCACAAGGTTCTCGCGTATCGGCAGTATCGGGCGTAAGATCGTCCTCATTCTCGCTCTTCGTCGTTGGTTCGTCAAAATCGTCGAGATGACAATCGCAGTTTTGATTATTGGTGTCTTCATCGCCAGGGGGCACGGAATCACCACACGGATCTGGCCAAGAAATGGGTGATTCGGTCGACATTTCCGTGAATCTGTCATCTATTATATCGAAGGACGTCTCCTTTGTCCTGTTACCTTTTCCGAATTTCCTTTTGAAAAAATCTGATATCTTCTGCAAAGGATTCCGTGAATCAGTTTTGGGAGTTGCGCAGCGATTCGGACGACTCATCAGGCCGATTTCTGGTCGATCTCTTTTTTCACGACCCGCTCTTTTATTCTGGGGCAGTTTTTCCTCAACAGGACTCTCTGTAGAATCAGATTCACAAGAACACAGCTTAGGTTTCTTAAGCGGCTTCTTTTTGGGTTTTCCATCGTCAGTGTTTCCATGTTGGAGGTGCAAGTGGAGAGTCCCTTGCACGGAGACGTCGAACTCGCGGTTTTTCGGCCAGGGACGATTCGAGCCTTCTTCGTCGGTATTTTCACTTGCTCTTTCGACTCTCAGGTTTTCGCTCTCAACGCCAGTTGAGTCGTAATCGTACCCGAACAGGTCGCCGCTTATACGCAAATGTTTCAGAGGACCTTCGTCGAGCGGGAGATCGATCGATTCTTCATCCTGAGGGACGCTTTTCAATTGTCTCCTGGGAAATCTGTGATTGGAATTACACTCGTGGCACAGCTTTGTTTCATGGGTTTCATGAACTTTACGAGCATCGTTCGCATATCGATTCTCTCGATTCAACTTTAATTCACCACGTCTTTTATTCATACTCGTCTGATCCATTAGGTCTTGTTCCATCTCACTTTGTACGTTTGTATCAAAATTTTCACCAGGCATCTTGGAATTTTTACCGACTGAAACACGACTTTCTTGATCGTCTTCAGCATCACTTAGCGATAATAATTTTCGTCCCCCAATTCTTTCTTCCAAAAAATTATTCTTGTTATCTTTGTCAGCTGGAATCTCAGAATTTTCGTAACTGTAATAATCGTCGTAATACGCGCTGCTGGGTTTTCTGGAAAACTCGACGTCTTCATCATCATAATCATAACTATTGTGCGTCTCTTTATCTTCTAAACGATCATTGAGAAGATTATCGGAAACAGAATCAGGATCAGTCAAGTTTTTGCAACTCGTACGAAAAATATTTTTCGTTTTACACATCGACGAATTGTTCTGACGAGTATTATTCGCCGATTCACGAGGTTCAATGTTGCCTCTGAGTTTATCATAAATCCCAAGTGCCACGCCACGCAGAGCCTCGAGCCTCTCTTGAACGTATTTCTTGTAATAATTTTCCCCAGCTCTCCCTTTCGCCGAGCCGTTCATTATTGAAACTCTCGTTTGCAAAGAGCTGTCCGGAGGCTTGAACAAAACGTGTATGTCGTCGACGAGTTTGACAAAATCTTGATTTTCACTACCGTCACCGGCAGAATCCGATTCGAGCTCCAGCCCGTCGTGTTTGGCGGATTCGGGCCAAATTGCTCGGTCTATCTCTACCGTCTCCGGCGCTGGAGTATCCATTCGTAAGCCGCTCGGATTCCTCGGGGGAAGCAGCGAGAGTCCAGCAGCTTGCGCTCTGCGGCTGATCGATTGCCAATCGCTTTTCGCTGAGTCCGGAGCTTCGCGGCCTCCTTGGCTCGAAATTATGTCAGCGGAGGAGGTCGGGATGCCTTTGGGGTCTTCGTTTTTCCGCATTGCCGCTCCTTCTCGTCTCAACGCGCTGGATATCTTGGCGAAGTTCTCGTCGATTTGACGGTCGATTTCTCGCTGATCTTTGATTAGCGGTTGATCCTTGAACTGGAGCTTGCTTGCTGCGTTTTCGATCGGATTCAAGGGGAGGTAATCTGGTTTGAAGTCTTGGTTGCGTCTGTTGTTTGAGTTGATATCTCGCCGTGGCCCGTGTTTCAGGTTGTTTAAACGTTGGAAGTTCAGATTTTGGTTCGTTGACAGTAAGGTTCTTGTTTTGTGCGAGTAACTGATTTTGCTTGGTAGGTGATTCTTATTATTTGCATCCATATTGTTTGATTGATGTGAGTAAGGTACGTGAAAATATTTACCACGTGGAAAAGTATTTTTGGCTCGGGTCTCATTGAAGTTTGATGACGTGTGATTTGTAGATGTGCAAAGTTTTAATTTTTTGCGAAAAATTTTCTTGTTGAGAAGCACGAGATATCGATGGTATTTATAATTACGAATTATGTTTATACTCCTCATACTGTTTATAGAGTACTGCATATTTTCTGCACATTGTGATAGTATTTTTAATAATTTTCTTCGCTCCATATTACTGAATATGACATTTTTGTTGAGGAAAGCTTGAATCTTTTCTCTAGGTTTCTTTGTGTTATTTTCTGATGTATTGGTACTATTAGTCCAAGTGAAAATATAGTCCTCAAATTTATAATCTAATGGGTCCATGATAAATTTTTTCATTGCTAATTTAATCTTAGAATTTTTGACAGCGAAAATATTTTTGCATAACTTACGTGATTTTGACGATTTTTTAAAAAAAGTTTGAAGCGCTTGAATTGCAAAAACATCTCTTGATAGTCTTTTATCCTTTAACAAAGTACTCATGTCTTTGAGTTGCAAAGCGTGGATTAGATGCGTTGAGTTCTCTTTTTGGAGGTCCGAATAAAGTTTTTCTTGAAATGAATTTGAAAACTTTTGAAGACAGTCAAAATTTATGTCTCTTCTCTTGAATCTGAGGTAATCACTTGCATTGTAAACTTTCTAAAAAATTATCATTATTTAATGAAAAATGGTGAAATTAAAATTATTGGATATGATAAAAGATGACTCTGGTACAAGATAAATATAAATGTATAAGTATGTATATTTTCATATAAAACTTTTAACGATAATTCATGTTAAAGATCAAATGTAATAATTCAAAATATTTTTCAGAAATGCTTATCAAACCTCTATATGTTATTGTTTTTGTACTACTACGATTTTTGTTAAATATTGTTTATGTAGCCATGCAGAAATACATTGAAGTCAATTCAATAAATTGAGATACATATGCCATTTGAAAAAAAAACTTTGTTTGAAAAAATTGTCTGTATTCACAAAAATTATAACACCAGACTAACAAAGCTGGTGAGACACCTAGTGAAGTATTTAAAAACTATTAAAGAATTCATCGCAATACGATTTTTGACCAATGATAAAGATTGCTATTCACATAACTTTTTTTTTAAATAACAAAAGACAAAATATATTATTACAAAAATTGTTGAAACAAAACATTTTTATGTGATGATAAATCTACGAAAGACCTTAAAAAGTGACTGATGTATTTGTAAATATCTTCCTTCTCATGAAAAGGTAATACAAAATATCACGGTCGATACCAAGCCTACAGTCGATAACTTACCATAAGTAAAATAAAATGATAAATAATAGTTACTCCATTATACCTATTGATAAACTTACGTGCGTCACCGCGAATCTGCCTAAACACAAATTTTCTGAAATGTTTGCAAGATATTGTAAATATACGTTCTTCTTATATTCCATCGCAATTAAAAATATCAAATCACAGGTGGACTCCACATTATTTTTGAATCCGAAACATTTCTTGAAAAAAAATTTAATCGTTTTAAAACTCAGAAAAAGTGCTATCTAATAGTATATATTGTTTACGGTGATTTAGACTTTCTTACGTTAATGTATCGGCCGAATAGTTGTTTTAGACTCTCGTTGAATTTCATGTTTTTTTCAGGTTCCGTGTTCACGTTCCGCTTGTTTTGGTAAAATTCACAAATGGTGTATAGATCTGCATATTTAGACTCTTCATACAAATATAATATGCATACACACTTGAAGCTTGAGTTTTTTGATACCGACTGCATCAATGTTGAAGAAACGCAGACATCGTAAAACATAAAACACATCAGCTGGGGCAAAATAAAACATTAAATCGTATATGTACATATCGTATATTTTTTTTTCAATGTTGTGCATTAATTGTTCAATTGTTAAGTTACAGTAAATAAAAAAATTCGTTGTATCCTAACAATTATGTTGTTTCGGGGAAAAAATGTAGATTTTTTTTTTCATTTTGATCGATTTTTCAAACATCACATATTATGTAAATATATTGCTTTTTATCACTAAACTTTTATGTACAAGCATTTGTTGAATGATACGTAATTAAGGTTAGTATAGAAATAGTGCCAAAGATTACCTGCAAAACAATGCAAATCCAAATTTTGTAACAAAAATTTGCTGACATGTTATATTATAAAATATGACTTGACCTCCGTTTTTCCAGTGCATTTCGGAAATCAGAATATAATATGTATTCTACACCACTAGATTATGGCTCATCGTACACAGTCGTCTGTGAATCCAAGATAAAAATGTTTATGTTTGAAATAGTATCGAAAACTTGATTGAATAATGTACTTTTCATTATTTTTGTGTTTGATCAGTATAAAATTACGGATTAATTAACCAAACTTAAAATACTTAAAACTCATCTAACTTGTAATAACATGTAAACAACGTTGAACGTATATGCAAGACAACCTGTCAACTGTTCGCTATTTACGATCCGTTAAATACGAATGTGATCTAAACTCTCAATTATATCTTTCAAGCAACTCAAATTATCTTTCAATCGGAAAATTTTTAATTGCAATACGTGTCATGTAAAAACATTCTTGATATTTATATGATACTGATTTTAAAAACTAAATTCGATAAATGATTTAGATCGGTGAATTGTCAAGTGCTCAATTAATGCATTTTTTGTTACAACTTTTTTTAATATAATAAAATATTAATACACGGTACATAATGCGTAACGCAATATTAATCAATTTTCTAAAGATATAACTTTTATTATATCAATAAAAGAGAGATGAACAACAATTTTATTATAAATAAATGTTTATTTGTATCACTTTGAATGTTGTACTGCAAATACACTTTTTACATATTCAATAATTCTATTTTTTATTTTATTGCTTATTTAAACTTAATTTCGTAAGATGTCTGAATTCAATTAATTTCAATGCAAGATGGAACTTATTCATTGTGCTGTAAAAAGTATTTTACCAATAATAAAATGATGTTTGAACAAATGCCATAAAAAATATATTATAACTTTTGTCTATTAATCACACAGATTTTTGTCCTATATTACAATGTTAAAAATACATATTTATGAAAGTCATAAACACCAAAAGAATTTATAGAGATAAAAAATTATGTCTATTGACTCGCATTTTCTCGCTTATGCTAACTTACTTGTATGATAATTAATAGACTACGATTGACAGTTTGAAACTTCCAAGAAAATAATATTTCAGAGGTTTGATTGTGAAAAATAGTGTGAATTAACTATTTTACAAGTGTCTAACATTATTGAGATATTTTTCTATAACTACCTAACGTACTAAGGGAACATAAGGTTTACTTGAGCATTACGCATCTTATGAGATCGTAGTTGGTTGAATTTTGAGACAAAGTTGTTTACTTATTACCCTAAAAATTAAAAATACCTTCTCCATTCACTCATCACATACTATTTTTAAATAATTATTTTCTAATGCAAAGATAGAGTTGCTTAAAATTAAGTACTTTTTAAATATTCTTGACTCGTTGTAAGTTTTAGTGAACGGAATGTATTCATTACTTTTTTCTTTCATATTTTTTTTGTATTTTTTGTATTTATTCAACTTTGTTTTTAATTGCATTAATGCTTCAAAGTATCACAGTTTCTGACGTCGAGACATACATGTACTTAATTCTCTTTTGAATACGCACTATTCTGGCACAATGTAAGATAAAAAAAAAATAGCTGCCATTATTTACAGTTAACAAAACTATTTATACTTTTTACGATATCTTTACAGTTATTTTCTCATCAAATTAGCGCTAGTGGCTTATTTTCTCATCACCAAGAAATAAAAAATTGTTATTTGAAATTAATAGTTGAAAAATAAAGAATTGGTCAAGCATTAATACAAAATCGACTATTTTTGCCTGTCTTTAAGATACTCTCATATTGCTTTTACTATGGCTCCTTTCCAAAGCTTTATAGGAAAGTTAGAGGTAACATACTTAAAATTTTAGGTTTGATGGCGTCTAATCGAGAAAACGACTTATAAATTTATACATATTATATGCATTGGACGTCCGAAAAAAACTCCACTGACGCGTCGCGTAGGATTAGTTTAGGAAATTTTAGTGTAAGTAAGAATCACGACAAAAAAGCGTCTTGGTCGCAGCTGTAAAACTTTCATCTCTATCTTCAAACTCGACACCTGCAAAGAACTTCCTTCTCTTATTTCATTGAACGCCAAAGATCCTCTAGTGTAGACAAATTTGCATTTTTCCATGTATCTACTTTAGCTGAAAATGAGATTCAAAACGTTAAAATTTTAAAGAATGAGTACGAAGGAAGCACTTTTTTTTACCTTTTTTCCGTCTCACAACAGCGGAACATCTTCAAAATCTCTATCGTAGTTTCCAAAGCACTAAATCTGTCCTCCTAATTGACAGATTTCTTCGTTAAAAAAGCCGCTTTCTCTTTCTTTCGTCTCAAAAAGCTGTCTCCTTCTGTTTGCGCAGGCAAAGCCCATATTTTACTGACGGCATACTGAAAATACTATGCCATTCATTCTTGAATTTTCGCTCTGAATCACCAAGTCTTGCATTTTCTCGGTGGATTCATTTTAGAACCAGTTGAACATCGAAAGGCTTCGGCAAATTCATGCGAATTCATCATTATTCCATTTATCCTGAAAAATAAAGTTCAAATAAGTGCGAGACTACGTGTACGTTTATTACTGATGTTTCATGTTTGTTCAAGAAAGTATTCATCGTAAACGAAATTCAAATGCGTGTCTCAGTTTTAGAAGCAATAATAATTTTTTTTAAATAATACACGAATATGCATAAAGATATTGTTATATCCTTGCACTGTTACAAGCAGTAGTTAGACATGGATTAACGGAATAATTGCAAAATTTAAAGGAGTTAAAAAATTCTGAAAGCATATCACGCAAGTCAATGTTATTATAATTATTCACGATGAACATAAATTTCAGGAGGATCAATATTACAGTTTTGCGAGGAACCAAACAATCGTAAGATAAATCCATACGGTGCGTACCGCAATAAAATACTTCTTTTCTAATGATTTGTTTCAAAATCAACATTTTTCAATTTTGTTCACCACGCTGAAATTTACTTTAGTACAATACGAAATAGCTTGCACGATTCATCAAATATAAACCTGTACGTTAAAATTTACCAGAGACAGTCTGTAGTGCAACAACATTCAACTTTAAAAATTCACCACCGCATCGTGATGTGTAAAAAAAAACCGCGATGCATTTGAAAATACCAATTAAAAAACACAAAAGAAATAGCTTCAGGCCCAATAATACCTTTCCGGCTGAGGGGTGTGATAATCAAGCTCGACGGACAGAACGTAGGCCTCGGCAGTCATGTTCGAACAGTAGGTCTGCAACGAAAACAGATCAAGGCTCACCAGGGCGAACGAGAGGGGGGGGGGGGGAGCGCACGTCAATCGTATAGATCGAAACTCACTTGAGCGGCGCTGATGAAGAACAGCTGGCTGGGCCGCAGCGCCTCCAGGCCTGGCAGGCTCCGATCCTTGCCATTTGTCAGGGTGTGCCACGTGTGGTAGGCGATCTGCAGAGCGCCGATGTCAGCCACGTTCTCGTTCCGTGTGACGTTCCAGTCGAACTGTCGATAAGAGTTCACGGATATTGTATTCGTCACGACCGTTCGCTTGATTTTTGTAATAACGAAGGTCTGATGGGATAAGTGTCACGGGCTTTGAGTTTTCATGTGGGCTACGGATTTTTTAAATGCAGGTTGGAAATTAGGTCCATTGATTCGAAAGATATTATATTGTAATCGTTTTTCTTGAACACAGTATAAAAGTACGCTGCTAGTAAACGCTTTGAAATTTATTTGCGAAGAGAAAAAGTACATTTCGTTCGTATGTTTTAGTAGAATCGGAAACTATACTCTACCATGTTCAAGCAATGTTACGTTTATTTTGAAGGGATTGCTGTGGTTTTTTTTCGATTCATGATAAAATTACTGACGGTCTTAATAAGTAATACCACCATTCAAATTAATCATTTCCGTCCTCCACATGTATTTGTACATATCACCGTTTTATAAAGTTGTGTGTACAACATTTCATCTAAATTGGCATGTCAAATGATTTAGAGATTAATATTCGAATCATATTTATTGAGCTCTAATCATTGAAAATTAAAAAATCCATTTACTGACTGAATAATTTTTCATAAAATAACCGATGAAATTATTATAAAATGATTGAACATTTTTTAACTTCTCAAATTATTTGGACACTTTCTTTAAGAGGGAATAAACCCTTGCATTATTCATACCAACAGGAAGTTTAACAGATACGCAATAATACAGAAGCTAGATAGAACATAACCAAACGTCAAAGAGGAAGTTTAATCGCCCCGTTGCTCATTTACGAGAGCTTGTAAGATTGTAGCGCAAGATCAGCAGGGACACTTAAGTCCCCCGTCTGTATAATTGAAAACTGCACGAGTTCACAGCGACACGAGCAAGAGACTTACGAGACCCTCTCGCAAAGGGACACGAGCACACGGCTCTGAAACGTCTAACGATTCCTTGACAAGCGTATGCAGCGCATTGGACCACGGGCTTTCCAGCCGGTGCTCGGCTGTCCTCAGCCAAGTTCCCAACCCCTTTGCACGAAGCCCGTTAATTTCGTCTTTGACGAGAGAGTCCCGCGGCAAGTTGGATTCATTGTGTTAATGAGTAACGACTTACGGCTCAGGTCTGTTCAGAACTTGATGTACAGTCTTGGGTTTTAATCTTTAGATTTTTTTATTTCATTTGGATGTTTTTTTTACATTCTCCCACCCGTGCGTGAATCATCGACTGCTTACGCGCTTGTACACTAATACGAATTCTTTTCGCACTTCTAAAAGGTCGTTGAGCAAAAAATTTTGTTTAAAAAAAAAGGTTAAGGATTCGTGCTACCCGCACTTTTTCAAGCTCATCAGCTTTAAGCCTGCTCGTGCAAAAAGTATCCAGCACATCAAATTCACTATTGCGTTTTTTTTTATTCAAATTGTCTTTGAACTCACGAAACATTTTTTGGCGGAGTATTCACTGCGTTTACTATACAAGTCTGAAACAAAAGTTGGCAGTTGAATGATGTTAAGGCAACTTCTTAATACCTGAACATCAAAGCTGTTGCCGAACAACTTGACCTTCCTCCAGAAGCTCCTGGCGTACAGTTTGGCAACGCACTCGATCATGACCTCGAGTCTGCGCCAGGCCTCGGGCGTGATCCACGACCACTGATCACCAATGGGATCAGGATCGACGGGTAGCCTGCGGTGGTGAAGATCAAAGGCGTGTAACACGTCGTGGCTGATCACCGAGCCCAGAGTCGCGTAAGCCGAGTACGCCGGTCCACCGTCCCATGACCAGGACCACGCCGTCATCATCGCCAGCGGGATGACTGGAGGGGTGGAAGAGAAAATAATCGTTGGCTATTATTATTGGAAAGCAAGTTGGTTTTGGGATCTCTAGAGTTTCAAAGAGGATTCAAGACAGTTTGGCTTGGAATTGAAAAAATCTGGTAAATTGGAGGATTTGTTTTTTAAGCGAAGTGCAAAATATTCTCTCAAACGAAAAGTAGGGTTGAGAGTCTTACCAATGGAATTCGATGAGGCTTCGTAATAAGCACTGACAGTGAAAGGATGATGCCATCTGTCGAAATAAAATCGTTAGGTCTCCATTCGACGA
The DNA here is from genome assembly GCA_030522625.1 of Copidosoma aretas. Lineage (NCBI taxonomy): Eukaryota > Metazoa > Arthropoda > Insecta > Hymenoptera > Encyrtidae > Copidosoma > Copidosoma aretas. The sequence goes on from JAPYYV010000468.1 coordinate 20,032, forward strand.
GCGGCTTCACATGCGAGGGTGGACAAATCCAGTGACTTATTATTACCACCGTGATCAATTTTAACGTAAAAAAAGACACAAAAATACTCAAGCTGACACTGAATTCTTTAAAAAATTTTGTCCATCGAACAATGAAATCATGCACTTAATAGATCCATTCAGTAACACTTTTATAGTATAATTATTGATTCAATTCAAACACAGTGATGACAATCATCCATTAATGGATAGAGTGGTGATTAATGTTTTACTTTTAAAATGGTTTCATGATGGTCATGATGATGCTCTGTTCTTCTCTCTTACTTTTGTGTTGCATTTCTTTTCAATTGGTCTTCCATGGTTCTAATTTGCTTGAATCTTTGCAGGACAGTTGAGAAAAAATCATCTTCGTTGATGACAACCTGTCGCAGTAAAACTCACAGTGTAATATGCAACGATATTATATTCAACATACATGTACGAAAAATAGAATTTTTTGTACAATACCTATATTTTTATGTACTCTTTTTAATGCATACGCATACATAAAATGTTGTATTATACCACTAGGGCAGGATGCAGGTGATTCTCCGCCAAGTGTGACAATCACTGGTGTGATTTTTTAACACTCTGTGTGCAATATTTAACTTATTTTTCGGCTCAAAGAGATTGAAGTTCATGACACGCACAAGGGTATATAAAAAATTTGCATGAAAAATTACTGTAAAATGATATTTTTTTACTCTAAGCATCAGACTCTTGAATTTTTACATGTAAGTGCAAAATGATTCAATGCGTGAAATCGCATTTCATACACTCAAAATTGCACAGAAAATTCAATTCCACGCACACCGTAGTAAAACAATCATCGAAGTTGAAATATCCTTTTTAAATAAACCGGATTCAATAATTTTTTTTTTCCTACGGCAAAGTAAAATGAAAAGTTCAAACCTTTGTCATCTCATGTGCCAATAAACTCTCGTTGAGATAGCCCGGCCAAATTCGAAAATTACCCCGTAAAGAGCGCAGTCGAAAAACAGCTTGGGTCCTCGTTTCTTCGTCAAGCCACGGCATCACAAGCATGCGTTCGGCGAGTGTCTCTTTAATACGCTCGAACAATACCACCACCTATCGATTTATTTTAAAACGTTGAAAATTGGCTCCCCTTCTTTCGAACAAAAACTTATACCCAACTTTTCATTTATTGAATAAAAGCTTACTGAGTTTACGTTAGAATATTTTTAATAAATATGCAAGTATTTCGAAATATACTACTGAAACTTCCCTAGCTTAAAAGAAAAATAACGAAAGCTGAGCATTACCCTGTTCACCAAAAGTTCCAAGTAATCAGGGTTGTACTGTTGAACGTAAAGCATTCCGACGGCGTCGCTGAAAACGTTTCTTGTCAACCTGACACAGTTCTCGCTCCAGTTCTCGTTGGCGGTTACGTTGACGATGTCGTGCAAGACGTCTGTAGCGTAGAGTACCAGCAACCCATTGTGGATCATTCTGCAAAGAAAAGTGCATGTTTCGTGCTTCATACGAAAATATATTTTGAAAAACATTCGATCGAATTTATTTTGCATTTTCTGATGTACGCCTGTCGATTTGTATACGTATTATACATATATTTAAATATATCGAATTTCAAATCACGAGCACTCAATAAAGTGCTGCCAGAATAATAATATTATAAATTCTCATTAAGTAATCAGCTCTGCGTGGCGAATCGGTAATTTATGCAGTAATCTCTTTAATATTATTCAGGGCTCATACACATGTGTGGTCTCTTTTCGTTACGCTGAAATGTGATTTATAATTTCAACGCATCTTTAACTCATAAATTTGTATGTATTTCAATCCACGCCGTAATTTTCAGGTGTGCAGCGTAGATAAATAATTCTCGATAGAATCTGCGGGTAATTACATGCACACAAGGATAGTATTCCCAAGAGCCGCATCTATTATCTGATAAGGCTTTCGTGTACGAATATACGTGCATTTTAAAGCATTGTGGGCGAGGTGGTGGGTTGGTAATTTTTTAGAATCGGCAAAAATAAAAGCTGTTTGTTTACTTTTTGGTGTTGAATATAGTTTTTTTAAGCATAAGTTATTTAAAAATTTCATTTTTAAAGCTGTACTAAAGCGATTATTACGAGACCAGTTTATCAATGATGGCTAGGTTATTACTGGACTATTGTGCTGCCGTAGAGTCTCTCCTATTGTTTGAACAATATTTAAGTTGCGTTCCGTATAATATTACCATAAAGTTATTGTCAAATATTTTGTCTCTTACTATTTTCAAATACCTTTTCCATATTGCCCAGAAGCAATGTATTCATTATATTGCTATTGTTTCTCGCTAAAGTATCTCTGCAGTAAATTTTATTTTCATGTGAATAGTTAAGGTGATATTATGGTCCAGAATTCGGCCAGGTCAACTTCAATACTAGACTTTTTTGTTGGGTTATGTAAAATCGATTTTCTCTAAATAAAAAAGAAAACAAAAAAAATACGTTTACGAATAACAAACACAATATCTAAAAGCAAATATAAAATGGGCTGGTAACCTTCGCCTTTCTTCGGATCAAGTTACAACACACATTGACTTTATCGCCGAAGGTGCGCAGTATAATAGTAATGGGAGAACTATTTTTTGATAAACAACTTTATTGTATAAGCATATAACTGATTTTCGTACACTGTTACACAACTTAGTTTTTTTTTTTTTTTATTATTTACAGAATTAGTGGATCGTGAAAGGGACTTTTAACCCAATTTTAAATTAGCTTGAAATCTTTTTCTCTGGTAGAAGTTCTTTATTAAATGACGGTACAATCTTTTACTAATTTTATTTTATATTGAGTACTTGCAAATCGAATACAGATCAGGTGAGACCTCTTTAATTTTTCCACGATGGCTCGTCTAATCTTACTTAACTGTTTCTGCTTAATTTTTTTTATACATCCATTCATCGATGGCTCGTCTTGCCTCACTCGACTGTTTCTACTCAGTTTTGCAGCATGCCTCCGTTCGTCGATGGCTCGTCTTACCTCACTCGACTGTTTTTACTTAACTTCGTTGAATGCCTTCTATCTTCAATGACTCGTCTTACCTCACTCGACTTTTTCTACTGAATTTTTTTTTAATGCCTCCTTTCATCGATGGCTCGTCCTACCCTACTCGACTGTTTCTAATTTACTTGGCTGAATGCTTCCGCTAGTTTATGGCTCACTTTACCTAACTCGACTGTTTCTACTTAGTTCTGCAGACTGTATATTCTTATACTTCGAGGTTGGAACTATAATTATGAATAAACAGTCAAAATGAAATAAAAATAAAAATTTACAAAAATACGTTTTTATTTAAACTAGAAAGTATAAAATAATTTTTTACTTTACGCGTAATTGATAAAAGTAGCAGTCACCAATACTGTATGTTGTTGTACATATACAATTAGTTTGTTGACACCAGCATTCATCAATCAAGCGTGCAACACAAAATAATTGTATACTTGTTAATCAATCAAATATCGGCCTCGTATAATTTCTTCACTATTTTTATTATTTTTTGACCAACTTACAAGGCCACTCAAGTTCATGAAAAACTATTCTCCGTGCAGTCCGAAAACGTACCCAACCTTTAAAGCAAACAGTAATTCAACGCTTAATTCAGTTACCATCCCAGTTAGTTAATTACCAAGCATTGCGCTTGCAAATGTGGCGTTGGGCCAGTAGCCTACGACGACAGTCTCGAACTTATCGATTACAGACTAGTAGAAAAAAAAGAGTGAGATAAAAAAAAGAAAGAAGTAAAAAGAGCCAAACAGGTCGCGAGCGCGTGTGCATTGGCGACGTTGAGCTCCGGCGCCAGCAGGACGAGTCCCCGAAAAATAAAATAATATAGCGCGCCGCTGCGCGCACGACCTCCCTAGCCGCGTTCGTACAACCTACACCTCCTAAGTTTTTTTCCTTCGCTCTTCGCGTCCAGGGTATATCTGACAGCTTCGGTTTATCCACACCCGTATGTACACGACACGAATTCTCTGCGGCATCCGTTTTCCGAATATATTTCTCGTTGTCATTCCCATACTCGCCGTGTTCATTCGTGGCTGTGACGTTGCGCATGTATATACGGACGTTCACGAAATTTTTAGCCCGTCAAATTGTCGATCGATACTCGTCACACGTCATAGTTATTTTTTGCTGAGTGTACTTTTTGCTTTTTTTTTTTGGGTGATTTCGTACGTGGATTGGCGTGCTGTTCGAGTTTTCAGGCTAGAGCTTGCAGAACGAAAGTTTGTTGGCAATCATGAGCGCCTGGCTGATTCAGGGCGAGGAGGGGACTTGCAGCAACGACACGTCAGACCGAAGTTGGGGGCTTGCGTTTGGGAGGTATTTCGAGCCGTTGCGGGTCTTTTAAATTCTTTACTCTAGGCGCCGAAGTAAGTTTTCCTGTTCGTGCGGGTCTAGAGATAACTGAGGGTGTTATTGCGAATTTTTTATGTGAGTTTGGTTTTCGATACGTATTTAAGTGAATAAGTGCTTTCAATCCAATCAATATAATATTCTTCATATGTTCATATTTAAATTGTTTGTCTGTCTGTCCACATGCACATAATGATGCACATAATCTTTCTATCGATTATCAACTTTTATTTGTAGGTTAGTTAAAAGTATATTGCAAATGAAAAATCTTTAAATGCAAATTCAGATTAGTTCAGGTCAATTTAAGTAATCCTTTTGGCCAATAGCTCGTCTTACCTCACTCATCTGTTTCTACTCAACTTTTCGAACGATTCGCTGTCTTAAAAGGCAAATAAATATAAGTAAAAGTTAAAAATAAGAAAAATAGTTAAGATAAACTTTTATTGATAAATTAAAAAGTAGAAATTAATTTTTTGTTGCATAAAGTAGTTTAGCAAACACTTTTTTATCAATCATACAGAACAATAAAGAAATTATTTTCTGCTCATCTTAGTTAATTTATAAATGCGTATCTTCATAATCTAAAAAATGTTGTTTTTTTTTCAAATTAATATTTGGCTCAAAAACTACTACAACTCGTTTTTATTCGATTATAAACTAATGAATACATATTTTAAAAAGGGTTTAAAAGTGTTGTTTCCGATACTGGGTATCGTTAAGAGCTTGTATCAATTTTTAAATAATTTTGTTGAGTGTACATACCTATTATTGCGCTGGTCTTGCAATATTAAGTCAAATCCAACATTATCAATATCGTGAAGGTGGTTAAAAATGCAGTTTCACAGGTAATCATTCAAATATCCTTCGCATGTTACTTTGTTAAGTATAAATAAAATAATAAATGCAATTTTCAAATCAGGACACCATTCAATCATCCTCTACGTATAAGCTTTAGGTTATGTTTTTAAGAGTATAAAATTTATTCATGTAAACAAATGATACATATTTTTTGGAAAATCTGCAATAATGTATTCAGTTACCTCGAATGCACGTGCAGGAAAAAACAAATCCATAACTTTGAAAAGATCCGCAAATCGCGCACCCATTTTCCGGAGAAGCAAAAAATCGTGCCATGTGCAAACTATCTAAAGAAAACAAGCTAAATCCGCACCGCACTCCCGGCTCTTTTACAAAATTATCGCGTTTACTATCCAGACGTGAGCGTATGCATTATGAGTCAAATGAGCGTCTCCTCCCTCTCCAGAGAAATAAAAACTTTAGCGTACGTTCAGACACTCAACCCCGTTTCTCACGTCGCGGGACCCACCACCGCACCATCCGATCCGTTTGCTCACCGGGATTTCAATCGGCCGCACCTATACGAGCCGTTCGTGGGTTAAATTTTCATAATCGCGCGAGCACCTGACCCGTATCCCCGGCACGGAAATATGCACGCCATCCGCTGAGAACTGAATAGCCATTCGCTCTGACTGGCAATGCAAATTCGACTCCTCCGACCCGCGTGTTTATTTATACGCACGTGCAACCACGATCGGATGTAGGTCGGGATTTTTAATTCGAAACGGCAACAATGGGAGTGCCGAGCAGATCTCCCGTGGGATGAAGGTTGGGAAAAACAAAATGTCATCGCTCGCATCTCGCCTTTTTTTTTTTAAACAAAAACTAGTGAGCTAGTAGGCTAGTACTACACAATCATGATGTTTAGTATATACTATTAAGAGTACAAAAAGCGGGCTCTAATTGAGGTACATTTTTGTTCCTTTAGGGATGAACAGTAATCAGACCTAACTTTAATTTGAATCCGTGAAGATGCGGGTGATTGTTCAAGGAACAAAAAAAAGTTTCAAAAGTTTAAACCGAACGAAAAACAAAAAACTCTCTATATTTAAAATGACTTTTTGGAATCTCGACAATACACTCTTGTGTTATATTGCAATTCGGATAAAATAGTTTTCTTCAAATATGATCAAGTAGCCTTATTTTGGATTGTATGATCAGTTGTTTGTTGTCAAATGTCATTAGGCAACATTATTAATTATTAATAATAGAAGTACTGGCTTTGAGCACCAGACTCGCAACTCATGCAACTTCAAGTACGTTACCTCAATTCAGTCAGACAGCGCCTATTATCGTGCAATTATCTTCGATTGGTCTTTTGAAACGCATCGGATTTGCTTGAAAATTCAAATAACCATCTCTAGACACGAGTCGATAATTCCAACATCAAAGAGCGCGACGACGTTACACGCGTGCTAGCAGACAGTTAGAGATGTCAACTGACACTACACTACAGCGAGGGTGGAATCGCGGTGCCGGAGCCGCAGGGAATCCGAGTCTCGCTTTCAATTAGCGACCGAATGCCGAGCAGGGTGCCAACTCTGTACGTAGAGGGTGTGGAAATATCAGCCACCGGGTCTCGAGAGACGAGGCAATTTGCGAGGTGGAAATGAAGCGGGGAGCAAGCCAGGGAACGTGTGCGTGTTTTGAGAATTTATTGATTTCTAATTGATTTGCTCTTCTGTATGTCGTTGGTGTGATGGGTGGGATCTTGCAATAGGTGTTTGGCCTACTTTTTGATTAGCGAAAAAATTTTTTTTGGCATAAACGTTTATTATTGATAATATGTAATGTAGTGAATAAAGGTGATGCACAATTTTTTTCTGGCATTTGTAAATTAAAAATAAAAAGTTTCAATACATATCAGATAAGGTTATTTACTTTCTTTATTATTCATCAATGGTACGTCTTACGTTACTCGACTGTTTCTCCGTAATTTTGTTTTATACCTATCCTCTACGGTGCCTCGTCTTACCTTACTGGACTGTTCCTACTTGATTTTATGGACAAAATACTCTTTCAAGTCGAAAAAGATGTGAATTATTTTGTATGTTTTGTAATGGTTTATTATTGGCACAATTATTATTGATGACAATGATATGTAGTGCCAACATATTGCAGTAGAAAATACCGAGCAAGGCGAGTTACTTTATTCTCTCTGTTATTTGATGACTTGTCTTACTGTACTCAACTAGTTCTACTTAATTTTTCTCAATGTTTCAATTCATTGATATCTTATCTTACTGTACCTGACTGTTTCTACTAAGTTTTTTTTAGTGCCCCCTATTCTCATCTATGGCTTCTCTGACCGTTCTCGACTGCTTGTACTTAATTTTTCTTTTTACCTTCATTCATTAGTGGCTCGTCTTACTTTACCTGATTGTTTCTGCTAAGTTTTTTTTAATATCCCCTATTCTCATCTATGGCTGATCTTACCTCACTCTGCTGTTTCCACTTGATTTATCTTAATACCTTCATTCCTCTATGGCTCGTCTTACCTCACTCGACTGTCTCTACCTACTTTTTTTTTAATACCTTTATTCATGGATGACTCGTTTGCCTTTACTCGACTGTTTCTACCAAATTTCACAGCCAATTAACTAGTTCAGTAAAAAAGCTATGTATAGTGTTATGTGCAATGTGTTATTAGTGTATTATCAATATATAATATATGAGGACAAAAATAACGCATCACACAGCAGGCATTTCAGTTGCCATAGGCAAGCATACAATCTGATGCAATTTTCGTTGTGTGAAAAATAAATGAACTTTATTATTTTGATAATATGTACAGTACCGCACATGTGACACGACACGTTGTATTTTCAGATTGGGCGTAAAAAAAAAAACAAAACATTTTTTTACTGTAGATCAAAATCACAAAAAAAGTAAAAGAATATTAAAAAAAAACTTAAAGGTCCTGCTTTCATGGGTGAACTAATTATAAGAAAATAATAATATTTCTCTGTACCTCGAATTAATATAATCTAAAATTGCTTGTACAGAATGTTGTTTCAAACAATTATTAATAAGCTCAGCGTTAACTCCCGTTTCGATATTCTCTACTCTTTAGTTGAATCCCACAAACGTATCTTCCCATGACTTTTCTATATCTTTCCCCCTCGCCAAGCTTGACCGACCGCTCCGTTGCGTTGTTCCTATCGACATTACGTCGCTCCAAAAAAGGCGGCTCGTTAAATTTTCACACCCCCGCGCGAGCTTTTCACTCCCGGCACTTTCAAAAACCTCGAGCTCCACCCAAACACGCCAATTTCCAAATTGACCCCGAGCCCTTCCCGTTTTCACCCGAAATACCCGTACACTCGCGATTCGCCCGACCGGTCAGCAAGCTCGATCGACCGACCGGGCACCTAATGGAGTTACCCGAGAGCGAAAGAATGTGGGGCGCGAGTCCGACTGACTGGCGCTCGGGCGAATTAGCCGGATCCGCGGCGCCTCCCCCCCCCCCCCCTCCTTCCACGCGGAAAGTGATCAACGAGGGTGGCGCGTAATGAGCAGCGAGCGGTTGTTGATTTCAACTAGCCCCGCGCGTCATACAGAGGATGGAGGGGGGGGGGAGTTTTCGGGGGCTCCCGGGATTCCCGGTTCAGCGGGAGGGCGTCGTTTGAGCTGTCCGTCGGGAGGTGGGTGCGCGAGATTTATTGTACTCTGTGAGGAGACGGATGAATCGACCTGCTGCTGCCGGGCGTGCACGTGATTTTTCCGCGTGTGCAGATTTATGCGAGCGCGTTGATGTGGGGAGAGTTGTGTGGGAAATGACGCGTTCGGCGAAATTGCGAGGTAGAGGTCGGGAGAGATCGTTGACGGGATTTTCGGGTCGCTGTCGCGGTGAAATGTGGTGTCTGTTGAAAGGGAGTCGCTTGTTTGAAAGTGCGGTAATCTCGTCGGCGTTTTTACGGGCTCGCTGTTTTGGAACGTTGATGTTGAGGGATGGATGAATCAAAAAACATTCGTCAGCTTTAACTGACGAACACTAGGATTGTAGCAAAAATTGATCTCTTTCTCCTATATTTCGTGCTCTGCTGGGTCTTTTCCATACCTTTTTCTGTCATTTGTATTTTTTTATGCTGCATGCTGAATTTTTTATTTGGTTCTTAGTTTTGTTTATTCACAGTCTATAATTTTATAAGTTATCCAGCATAAATGTTATCGTAATAGACAGTCTCGTGAAAAATTTAACTAAGCATATAGTTTAAAATAAATCACAAAATAAATTGTGTTTCCAAATTGGGTCTTTCGCTACTCACATAACGTTACTGTTCTCTCAAAGGGGAATAAATTATGTCCAGGATAAACTTATCAGAATTATAGTACTCGTTTTTTATCCGACGAATTATTGAACGTCATCGTATTTTAACGATTATACCTGAACCAGAGACGAATCATCTCGGATTACCACCTTCGATGTGAAGCCGGATTAAAATAAGTTACGTTGAAATTTACGACAGCCTGGTCATTTGGGAAAAGAAAATTGAGCTTGAAGTATCGAAGAAAAAGTCCACCCGAGCTTTTATCTCTCCACTGAGTGTGGCTGACTCTATAAATCTTAACTGCAGTAAATTCAAGTTGAATAAAAATCTAACGGCATTGCAAAATCGAATAATAATAATAATAATAATAATAATAATAATATTGCGGAATTAGATTAATCACTTTTTTAATTGGATGTATTTGTTTTTCTGCGCATATATTTTTTTCTTGCACTGGATATTTTTTGCACGGCCAGCTGTCAATGGATATAACATCCCAAATAGAGTATGAAAAAATCAATCAAAAAAGGATCAACTCCACTATTAATGTCAGCTCAAATACAAACGACTTTTCGATTGAATTTTTTTCTTGTACACACATATACATCCCTTTTATTTAAATAGCCGAAGCAAAAGTGTGCAAGGACACATTTTCAAGACTATTATAATTTCTATTCTGTCCGAGGTGCAGTAAAATTTCGTTCGAAATGCAGATACGAATTAGACAATGCAATGGCCCTAAATAGAATGGAAATCTATGAATTAGTTTATTGAGCAAAATTTAAATTTATTAAATTGTGCTAGTTGCATTATTGAGTTAAAAGCTTCGCAGGGTTCTTTATGTACTTTCATTAGTTGGTACTAGTTCGAAAAAACATTTTACAATATATTTTCATCTTTCGTAACCTGGGAGATCAACAAACTTCTATGTCTGTGAAATATTTTTACCCAGTATACTTTGCAAGTATTCTACTGTTTTTGAACACAAAATGGTAAACGTACCTTGTGGAGAATCGATTCAAGAGTTTTCCGAGGCTCCGAAAGTAATGAGGAGCGGTCATGTATACATAGGCAGGTTGCTCCTCGTTGTAGTACTCACGATAGCGATCGTGATTGTACAGATCGGCAGTGGCATTGTCCAGGGTTGAATTAAGCAGCATCCCCCACCTTATCTAACCGAGGTATGGCGTCGTTGAAATTAATGATCGAACGAAATTTCAGTAATGTGAGCTGGTTTTAAATTAACGGTAATGAAGATTAATTTACTCACATAACCGAAACTCTCCTGCAAGTACGATAGGTTGTACGGTACGTAGACTCTTTGATCGATATCGATCCAGTTGTAGATGTCCTTGTGCCTAGGGTAAATCTGTGTGAAAAAAATGAGGACCATAAAGATTGCCATCAATGGCAAAATAATCATACGATATCAATACATCAAAATATCCAGGGGATCTAAATAATTCAATTGAATCTTAATTTGATTAGAGTTCAATCGAGTATTAAAATGTATAATTCATTTGTATCTCAATCAACGATCATTTTCAATCAACGAATCAACTTAATTGTTCATGGGAATAAATTTTAATCCACAATTGTAAATGTTTAATTAATAATTAAATATTTAAGAAACCCTGAAAATATATTAAAGACATGATTAATGTTTCAACTTTTGATGAAACATATTTAATTATTTCATGAATAAATAAACGAATACATCATTCAGGTACGAAACAATAGTTATGAGAAATGAGTGAAATGTTAGTATTTGCAATCAAGATACGCGAGCTAAAAAACCAAAATATTTGCAGCACTATCAGTAATTGTTTGTCACCAAAAAAAAATTATTTTTCATCATACGCCAAGCACAAGTAAATAGCAACTATTTTCGATACACCCATTGCCAATCCTCTTCAGTGGCAATAAGCATCCAAGCAATTTTTTGCTACTCTCACCTTGTTGACAGACAAGCAGAACTGAAGCAGTTTATCGGCCTCCGACGATCTCTCCTTTGGTTCCATGTCACTGGGTATCAGGCCTTGAATGATCTTCTGTATTCTCTCGGAGCGCTTCTCTTCTCGGCTATTCTGCAACACGGCAGCAGTGGAAAAAAAAAAATAATAAAAAATAACACACGAAGAAGAAAAATAAGTAGCACGGGTCGGGCGATAGAGGCGACTGCCTCACGCTTGGAAAAGCGCCCGCGAAACCAGTGCCGGCCTCGAGAACCCTTTATTTCGTGCGATGTTTTTTTTGGCCATGGGCCAGCGGAGGGTAGGAATTTATTTCTTGTAGGCTAATTCATTTGACTTTATTTTCGAGGCTAAGAGTTGTTCCGTAACACACACGAATTTTCTGTCCACCAAGACCCGGTTGCAGTGGGAGTTTGCGTTTACATCTAATGAGACGGCGTACTTCATCAAGGGATCGGGCAGTCACTAAGTTGATTATGAACTTGATGGTCCGGTGAATCAGTATCGTTGGGGTTGACGATTATGTGGCACTAAATATTGTGTGATGCGGGTGAAAAGTTTTTGAGACACGAGAATAAATATTTACTGTAATGCCTCTATACGATTAATAAACACAATTTTTTTCAAAATGTTATCGATGGTATACATTGTACTTAAAATTACTTAATATTTTATGGTGATAATTGTTTTCGTAACGGTATCTTCATGACTATATTAATCATATGAAGATTTTTTAAATGTAGATTATTTATGTACTCTATAAATACCATTGAAGTAATTGTCTAGTATAAAATTACAACTAATAAATTTAATTTCTTGCAGTATTTTTATAATGTTCACGGTTGTAACGTCCAAAAATTTAGCATCGTATTGTAGACTTGCATTATTTACTTCTAACTTGGAATTATAAGTTTGTTTCGTGAACGTGTTTATGGACGATATTGCATAATTTTCCATGTCTTCAACTCAATTATGATCATCACCAACTTTGCTTATTGTACTTGTATTTTTTTTTATTTTATCAATCGTAAATTGATCAATTCGGAACAATCATTGTATTCAAAGTAAATGCGGGGTCAAATTATTAAACTAAATATTCAAGTAGTCACAAAAACATGTATGAAAGAGCATATATCTTATAACAGTAAAACTTACCTGGATTGTGTATGAAGTCGTTTTACAAAGATTAGAATACATTGAAACAATTATTCTCCATAATTGATTTCTTTGAATGTTAAAATAGTAAATAAATCCTTACTAGTAGACTTAAAAAATATCATGTTTAACATTCGTCAAGCTAACCATCATTATTTAAGAATATTAAACTACAACACCTAATTACTCTGATGTAACTGGCTAATTTTTGTGGAAATGAAAAATACATATGAATCATGGACAATCGATAGGTATCTCTACAAAAAATTTTAAGTGATACTATGAAGAACCAATACAGTTAAATCAAAAGAACAGATTGGGAATAAAATATTTTCTGAATTGGATCCAACTATTTTCCAACCAAAGTATAACAATGTTGCGTGACAATATAAAAATATGAACCCTGAACCAAGTTGAATAAAAATTTAAAAAATGTTACAACTATTTTTCCAGCACATGAGAATCAATGTACCATGTACTTGAATAACTACATTGCACACAAGCCAAAACTCCTTCAACCTACTCAATCTCGCTCTACGGTCAGCCTTCCTCCCAAGTAAGCACATATTATATGCATGATAATCAGCCGCTTCGAGCAAAAATATTTCCCGACGACACTGCTTGCGCTGTCGTTAAGTACCGCATCCTATACAGTCGTGCAATAGGTTCTACAAAGTGCTGAGCCTCGAAACTTGGTAAACTAGCGCTACCCAATCCTTCCATAGCTAATATCCTCCCCAGATATATGTGTGTAAGTAGACCAAGCCGCTTGCCAGACCGGGGGGATAAAAAAGACGGAAGCAGAGTGGAAGGATTTCGAGGCACAGTCGGGACGAAAAAGTACTGGATTCAAGTTATGCTAACCGAACCAATATCCGCGTCGGTGCCACGGGGTATGTGTACAAGCCTCTCCGTGTACCAGATCCGTCAGTGGCGTAAATGTCAGATGGAGGGACGGTCGATCTTGCACTTCGCTCGAAAAAGTTGGAGAATAGCGCGAGTTTTCCGTAGCCTCGCGGGGCTGTCAAGCACTTGGACACGCCGGATCATAAATTTTATTCGAGTTATTTAGGCGCGCGCCTATGCCTCTGCAAAAACTCGGCAGCGACGGGATAAACACGAGAGACGACGAGCCGGGTGATTTATGGGGGTCAGCGGGTTTCCTTGCGAGACGCGAGAAAACAGTTGATTCGCCGGGTGATTCTTCACTATCTCGGATTTTGATTTCTCGGCCGCTGCGCAGGGTTGCCGTTACACTGTTGCAGGAAGGGAAATTTGTGTTTTTTCCAGTTTTACGCGTCGTTCTTTCGAGCTGGTTGAGTGAGAATGGAAAAAATAAACGTACTCGAGTTGTTCTGGCAGAACTAATCGACTGCGAAATTAAACATGAAGTTTTTTTTTTTTTCAACGTAGAGAGTCATGAATTCTCCAATTTTGTAAAAGTACTTCAAAAGTTTCTTTAATTTACTGTGCGTTATAGAACGATAAGTGAAAAATCACCCGTTTGAAAATAAAACGTCTTTTATTTAGAACTTTAACGTTTATTGCAGGTTAAAATAATCTACAGACATTTGTAAAATAAATACAAATTAAATAACCGATATTTGAGAACACCAACGCAATTGCATACAAATATGTTTAAAAATAGACATTCATGAATATGTAATTCGGGTTGAGCTTTTGTTCTACATTTTTATATTATGAAATACCGCTTCAAAATCTTTTGGTTGTGTTGCATAACTTTGATTAGTAATATCGACATGCAAATTGCCATTTGATTTCCAATTTTGTTTTGAATTATTGCAGGATGATTATTAGTCAAAGTTGAATTTCAAGTCAAGTTTAAAAAACTGCAGACATTTTTTATACTAAATTTTGAATAGCAGTTTTACTAAAAGTTCATTAAATCTTTTTGATATAAAGGAGTTCTGGAATAATTAATATTTTCATAGCAACAAATGTATTAATTCTCTCGTTGTAATTGGTCCTTGACATTTGTCTATTTACAAACAAATTGAGGATGAATAATAGAAAGATAGAATTTTAAAGAAGCTCCTCTAAAACTTTGATGTTTGAAACATTTTTAACCATTTCTGTTGTGTTTTTCTAAATTTTATGCAACTGTATGAGCCATATGGGATTACTTTCGACGAGACTCAAGAATATTGATCTCTATCCCATCATTCGTGTATAAAGGAATTGCATATAAAATGTGATAAACCAGCATATAATTAATCAATTAATAAATCTTTTAGTATATGTATTTAAAAAACGAATACACTATTGATTATGTAAGATCAAACGATTCAACAATGGAATAATTTTACCATTAAAGGCTTACCAAGAGATTATAAAGTTGGAAGTAGGTGTATTGAATGATAATAATTATTGTATAATTATTGTATAATATATGTAGGCTTCTGATATATTGATATTCAACTAGATATAATTCACATAAAAAAAAAACCCATAAAAATAAACTTTTTTCTGGATTAAATAGAAATAGAATTAATTTTCATTCTTCTGAAATTTTTGTAATTCAGTGCCTATGAACATTGTTCTACAAATAATTTTTATTAAAATTATACTTTCAAATCATCGTAGGTACCGTAACTGCTACTGTACTACGATCACCCACGATTGATCCACTTACATACAGCCTAACATATCATTAATAAGCGAAGTAGAGAGGAAAATATTTTCGATGCTAATTAAAAGGTTACGTTAGAGCTATGGTCTACAATTACCGCGATCGCAATGTGGTGCTCACATTACTGCACATTAGGCGCTTAAGAACACGCTGGCCAGATAACTAATGTAAATACCTCATGCTACGCCAAAAATATATAATCTTTCCATAATCCTTATGATGAAAGATATGCAGAAACCCAAATTTTTAAACAAGAGCAAGACCCGCGATGATCATACAGTTTGTAGAATGACCAGAAAAAGTAGTCGGAACTTCAAAGGGAATAGAAAAGTGGCTATGATTCATTTAAATTTGTGCGCGTCCTTGAAATCTGCAAGGATTGCGTGAGATGTTGACTTTGTGGATGAGAAAAAATCTTGAAACAACACGAATCAAGACTTTTTGCTGGTCGAAAAAAGTGGAGACCTTTGACTATCCATGATAAAAAATCAATACGAAATTGCACATGCACATACAGTAAGTTAATTTGCTTCTTACATAAATTTTACTTTACACATTGTACGGTTACAGAACCATAAAAGTTTAATACAACTCATGCCTGAAAAAATCTATTTGCAAAAACAAATCACGCTCTAACAGCATTGGCTATATGTGCGAGTGGACTTACACTGCCACGGGGTGACTATATCACATTCTTCTGCATCATGAAAGTACAGTGCGTCAGTGACCTCCGCTGCGGTGAGTTCTTCTCTCCGTGTCACGACTGAGGGTGCGGGCACGGACGGCGTACAGTGTAAAGCGTAGCGCGTATCGCGTAAAATTATAGTATTAGGGAAGGTTAGGTTTGTACGCCTACGCGAAAAAATTGATCGTCGTGCACATGGAGCAAAAAATACGCGCGTAATTTTGTTTTTGTAATGAGTGCGAGCGAGACAGCATGTGTTATGCCAACGAAACACTCGCTGTGATTGGTTTAAATAATGTTACGCGCGTATTTTTTAGTCCCATGTGCCCGACAATGCATTTTTTCGCGTAAAGCGTAAACATAATTTATAACCTACGTGCAGCTGGAGAAGTTTAGTAAACAGTCTATGTTTGTTGTCAAAAATACAAACAATAATTCGGTTTTTAATTTATTAATGTTACATCGTATTACTATGGATGAAAAAGAAATCGTTAGAACCTTGGGCA
>JAPYYV010000469.1:0-36276 GCA_030522625.1 Copidosoma aretas
CCCCCCCCCCCCCCCCCCACGGTATGCTCGATCTTGTCGTAGACCGCGCTGTTTTCAGCCCAGATCGGGTGAGGGAGCTTTAACACCAACGGCATATCAACTAGCTATGTACAGAGGTAAGTAGCGGTGAATATATTCCTCTCACATACACACACTAAACTGACACAGAAGCGGCGGAACTTGGTGGGATTCTCTCGTCTGAGTTGTCGGGGCCTTGCTGCTTGTTTGTGGTAAGGGATCTCTGGGAGGTGAGGCCAATGCAGTGGCCTGGATAATCCTGGGCTACTACCGCTAAAAAGGCTGGACGTCTCAAGAATAAGAAAGACGTGGTGGGCTAGTTAACACTAGCTTCCTACCACTGAGGAGACTATGGTTGCTTGCACTTGAATGCACAGCAGGAACCAGCTGGTACCGGGTTCCTGGATCCCGCGCTCGTGGTTAGGTACTGGCGGATCGGAAGGATGGATCCTACGGGTTCCGTTGTTGACCGCAATCACCACACATACACACGTATACATTTCACACAGCGTCCCGTCTTACACGATTCTAATGTCCTCCATCCCTAAACATAATCTTTAAAACACTTACATACACATACACTAGCACCTTTCCGTGTTGGCGACCACTTCTGCATGGATCCGGAACTGACACGGGAAACACATCACAATCATACACACCTACAATACCCTTCTACCCAGTTTACCATTTCTGGGACTTTCTAAATAAATCATAATGGCCTCCTCTTAGGAGGCCAGCCCCGGGTGAGGGGGCCCACCGTGTTTGCCGTGCGGTGCGACCCGTGAGCGGCCAAAAGGAGATCCTGGGCAGCTAGGCGCATCCGAAGTTGCGTGCCGAGGAGACCCGAACTGTTGTTGGCTCCTGCTGACTGTAAGACGGGAAGCTGGATACCTAGCCAGATCCAGTCAACCGGCTTTGGGCCGCGTTCCGGGTGAGTAGGGTGTGTGGTTTCGGCGGTGCGGTGCGGTGGGGCTTTGGTTGGTCGGGGCAGGGTAGCCACTGGTTGTCACGTTCTGGTTGACTCTCGTTTTGCTTTGTCGTGCTGTCGCCAGTCGCGTTCCCTATCTGCCTGGTCCGGTCTTGGCGAGTGCGTCCTGGCTCGTGACGTCTGCCAGAAACTTTCCAGAGAGCAGATCACTTCCTTGTTGGGATGAGAAGCTCGAGGGAGTGGAGGTGGGCTAGATTGTCAGGGCGTGCTATACCCCGGGACAACCTATCCGGTCCGGTGCCGCCCCCTTAGTCATGCGCTGGGGAGGCCACGCCGGCCGCTTCCATAGACGGAGGGATCCAGATGGGTCGGTGGGGATCTTGGGATGAAACTCTCACTGTAAGGTATGGCTAAAAAAATTACAACCAAGGGTAAGTCTGGGGGAGAAGTGCTATTACTGGGGTGAACAGACTCTGACTCGGAGCTGGTCGCCTCTGGCAGCAGCGGTGTATCGGGTGGACTGGAGCTGAAGGACAGTGTAGAGAGGGCGATAGAGGACCTCTGCAGGGTGGTGTCGACCCTGAGTGGGTTGGTACAGAAGCATGGAACAAGTCAGGGTGGCATCAAGTCGGGGATCGAGGTGGCCGCCGGGGTTGTCGGACGGCTTCAGCGGCTGAGGCGGGCTAAGCTGGCCGGGGCAGGCTCTGCCGGCCTTGGCATGCGTGGGGACGGCCCCCCGACCGTTGGCCAACATCCCGGTAAAAGGGAACAAGAAAAGGAAGAGGGGTGCTGACGAAGGCACTCCTAGCCCTAAAGAGGACGGGAAAAACCCCGTCAAGGAGCTGGGGGATCCGTTGAGGCTCCTCTTCCTATCGACCCGACCAAGGAAGACAAGGTGGAATCCGAGGCAGAAGAGGAAGGGACGAAGGTCGTTAGAAAGGCGGAAAGAAAAAAGACAGCTACTATAGACGGCGAGTGGACCACAGTGAAAAGGTCTAAAAAAGTGCCCTCAAAAAAGGGGACTGAACGGCCGAAGGAGGCCTCTGGGGCGGCACCCAAAAATGTCTCCGAGGGACCACGTCGGAGGGCCAGGCCAGAGGCCATTCTGGTCAAGCCGTCAGAGGGCAAAAAATACGCCGACATCCTGGCCCTTATGAAGAAGGTCGACGTGGTCGAGCTAGGGGCGAGGGTCGGGTCTGTCAGGGAAACAAGCGCAGGCACAGTCCTTGTTGAACTGAGGGAAACGGCCTCCGAGAGCCGCGATGCGTTCGCCGCGGCATTAAAAGACGCTGTGGCGGACTCTAGCGGCGTTTGGACTCTCGCTCCACGCCTGACCTGGGAAATCAGGAACATGGACCCCACAGTGACTGCGAAGAAGGTGGTGGCTGCAGTAAGAGGCTGTTTTGGCGAGGAGGCTATCCCTGACGAAGTCGTCCGGCTGTCAGATGGCACTGTCAGGGGAAACCGCGTGGCCTACGTGGAGGCCCCGGCGTCGGCGGCGGCGGTTCTCGACAGGCGGGACCACTTAAGGCTTGGATGGGTCAACTGCAGGGTGTGGCCCAAATCCAGGCCTAAGCGCTGCTTCAGGTGCCTTGGCTTTAATCACATTGCCAGCCAATGTAAGGGGCCTGACAGGGCCAGGGCGTGCTGGAGGTGCGGCCAAAAGGATCACGTAGCACGAAGCTGCTCGCAAAAAGACGTGAGATGCTACCTATGTGAAAGCGTCACCCCAAAGCCAGACGTTCGAAACATCGCTGGAACTGCCGGATGTAGAGCCTCACAAGCAGCTGCAGGGGCAACTCAGAGGAAATGGCGCTGATGCTGCAGGTGAACCTCGATAGGACCGTGCTTGCGCATGACTTGCTGAACCAGTACGCGCGAGACCGGGGTGTGGACATGCTCTTTATCAATGAGGCATCCCGCACATTACCGGGTCGTGGCTGGTACAGCGACAGGACTGGATGCGCGGCCATCCTGGTACGCAGCGACGAATTCCCCGTCTCCAATACCGGAGGCGGAGCAGGGTTCGTGTGGATCTGGTGTGAACGCGTGACCTATATAAGTTGCTACATATCCCCTAACATAGCGATTAGCGTCTTTAGAGAGCGGCTCGCCGAACTCGAGGACGCTGTTAGCGTGTGCAGGGATAGTGGCGACGTGGTCCTGGCTGGCGACTTCAACTCCAAGGCCACCGCTTAGGGACAGCCGGGAACCGACTCCATAGGATGAGCGGTGCTTGAAATGGCTGCAAGGCTTGATTTTACTGTCATGAACTTGGAAAAATCAGCACCGTTCAGGTGGCCTAGCAACAGGGGCACGATCATTGACCTGACTCTCGCGACACCGCGCGTAGCAGCGAGAATGTCTGACTGGAAGGTCCTAGAGGAGTACATGGCAGTCTATCACTAATATGTCTCCATCATGATGAGCGAAGAAAATGGTGCGATTCCACGCAATGTGCCTCAAAAACGCGTTGCTGGAAGGCATGTGTCGAAACTCAATCAAGATGCACTGCGAGAAGCCTCAGTGAACGTGCCATCTCCTGCTAAGCTAAATATCATCACAGACATGGCGGGAGCCAAGGCACTGGTAGAGGGAACCATAAGACAAGTCAAAGAATGATGTGACGCGTGTATACCGAAAAGAAACATCAGACCGGGCCTGCGGTCGTGCTACTGGTGGACAGCTTCCAGCTACTCACGATAGCGCTGGACCTTTGGCGTGTTTCGCAGTGACGTAGGAACTTTACGGACGTGGAGGTGACTGCCGCTGCGTACAGGGAGGCGGAGAAGAGCCTGGTGGGGGCAATGAAGGTAAGCAAGAACCGGTGTTGGCACCAACTCATTGCAGATGTAAATACAGACACGTTTGGTCTGGAATATCAAATCACGCTGAAAAGACTGCGCGGTTCCGATCCAGTGACCCCGATGGAGCCTTCCTTTTTGGAGAGCGTGGTCTCCTGTCTATTTTCAGAACATTATAGGGAGGGTCAAGAGTGCATAAGAGGAGGGGAAGTTCCTCTTTTAACGCTTTGCGCAGTGGCGATATCGTAACCAATGAGGTTCTACCGAGGTGCGATTATTGCTAGTTGAAAACTTTAACCAATACCCCGCCAAGACGATGTGAAAAGGACGGCTGTGTCGTGGACGCCCGGTCAAAAGACCCCTGGTCGCGACGGGGTACCGTCCAAAGTTCTGAAGGGCATTGCCGCGGAAAAACCGCACATTTTGCTGGATATGTTTAACGCGTGCCTGCGTAACTGCGTGTTGGCGTGTTTGGTAGACGTTAGAAGATCCAAAGGCTCGTTTTTCTGGCGGGAGCGTTGTCTTGGTTAATGCCGAATATTGGTGGCCCGCCAGAAGCCAAAAGAAGACTTCTGAACTAGTCGCTAACTCGATACTGCTATATGGCTTGAAGGTATAGGCGGATGCGCTGGCGAGACTGGATGTCCGGGAAACCTTACCTCGGTACAGCGAGCTGTGAGCTAAAAGTAATGCTTTTGCCCCGAAATCAAATATTTCTTGAACGGAGATAGTTAGCGCTAAAATTATTTTTGGAGCGGTTAGGTCTTTGGATGGAAATCAGAGAAAAAAAAATAAGGAATTAGGTTGAAGAGCTTTCTAACCTCGAAAAATTGCTCTGAACCTGGTTTTCTTGGTGATAATTAAGAAAATGGGTTAAAAATGACAACAAAAATTACAGTTACACACCAAAATAGTTATTTTTTTATTACCATCGTGCTGATTTATGTACAGTATGTGTGATTCGACCATTTTAATGGCTTGGCAAAGCCTCAAATAACCCAAAACTTGAGTTTTGCGACTGTAACGGATTCAATGGCGTTCTATTTAGTTATTATTTTTGATAGCACATAATTTATGATAGTGCGTTCCAGATATTCGATGATAAGTACAGAAAATTTATCGGAAAGCACGTAAAACAAATTTCTAACCTCAGAAAATTGCTTTAACCTAATTATTTTAGTGAAAATTTAGAAAATTGGTCAAAAATGACAAAAAAAATTACAATTGCTCACCACAAAAGTTATTATTTTATCATCATACAGCCGATTTATGTACAGTATGATTAATTCGACTTTTTTATTGCTCGACATATCTTTAAACGACCTAATACTTGAGTTTTGCGACTTTAATCATTAAAGGTGGCTTAGAAAACCATAAAAATGATAATGCTATTAATTATAAGCCAATAATAACTTTATTTATATAATTCTAGATAAATAAGCAATCAATAAATAATCTCCTGATTGTCCTAAGACGAACTGGGTTAAAGGGTTTCTTAAGGATTAGGTTATAAGGATATTTATATTTTATTATTAACATTTATTTAACTATAAATTTTAATAACTTCTTTATAAAAAATTGTTTAATATTTTTCAGGTCATATTCAAAACCAGTATTTTTGGAATCCATGAAAATTATTGTTTTATTAACAATAAGACAAAAATAATATTTATTTCTTTAATCATACATGAATAAATAATTAATAAATAAATAACTCATCGCCCTCTTGAACCCCAAGTTAAATGTTTTTCAGTTATAGGAACTTTTAGACTTAGGTTATAGAGTTATTTTGGTTTTTAAGTCTTAAGTTTAATATGATTGTATTGTATATAACCGGGTAACTAACCATTAGTAAATTTTTTTATGCGTAACCGAGTAACTGACGATTTGTCAATTGTATTATGGGAAATGGGGTAACGGCTCATTCCTCGTTGAACTAAGAAATGGACAAACGTCCTCTCTGAATGGTGAGAGTTATTGATTCGGGAGAAATTACAATTTGCACCCGACAGCAGACTCGTGAACCCTCTGATGACAGAACTGGGAAGCCGCTCGTCGGCGCAGCTATCAGCTGGCCCACCCAAAATATTATGGTTAGTCAGTGAATTGTGCATTTATTATTGATAGAGACCAAGTTTTGCATTAAATTATGAAAGAGAATCATCAAAAACTTGTGCATCGAAACAGTGTTTTGTGAGTAGCACGAACGTATTTGCATCGATAGCTCGAGTCCCTCTATATAATAACTATACCTGTATAGGTTACATATATACCTACATGAGGTGCACATATAGGTGTTATATACGTCACATACAAACAAGCGGGCCAGCACGCTGGTGGGGAGATACTACTATCTATAGGTATAGTAATTACATGGAGAGACTCGAGATACCGATGGAAATACGCTCATGCTACTCACAAAACACTGTCGCGATACACAACTTTTTGATAATTGTGTGGCCAGAGATATTAGCTTCATTCTCTTCCATAATTTAATGCAAAACTTGGGCTCAAAAAAAAAAAAATTGAACAATCCACTGACTAACCATACTATTTTGAGTGGACCAGCTGATAGCTGCACCGACGAGCGGCTTTCCAATTCTGTCATCAGAGGGCCGACATTCCAAGTCTCGACATCGAACTTGGTTTTGAAAACCCATGGTCGACCGTCAGACGTTAACCCCCGAATTGCTCGGTGAGATTCCGAGGCCGGCGGCAATTTTGTAAACGTCGTATGGCAATTCGGGCCCGTGCGATGACCCGGCCTCCCAAGAGAGTTCGAATCACCTAGTAATAAAAAGTTTCACATTGTTTTGAGCCTTTCGACTCACAAGACTCCTAAATATAACGTTGCCACTTTTGACTAGAAAGGATACAGCCTTAGAGGCGTTCAGGCATAATCCCACGGATGGTAACTTCGCACCACCGGCCGCTCGACCGAGTGCGTGAACCAAATGTCCGAACCTGCGGTTCCTCTCGTACTGAGCAGGATTACTATCGCAACGGCAAATTCATCAGTAGGGTAATACTAACCTGTCTCACGACGGCAGTTTTAATTTTTTGTTTTGAATCAGAGTTGTTTAAGCTTTCTTCGCTGCTGTCTTTTTCGGGAGAAAAACTGCCTGAATGTTGGGCAAGACACCATCTTGGGCGATAGTTACTCCGGAGAGGAGCTTGTTCAACTCTTCGTCGTTGCAGATGACCAGTTAAAGGTGACGTGGTATGATTCTTGTCTTCTTGTTGTCACTGGCAGCGTTTCCTGCCAACTCAAGGACTTCAGCGGCCAAGTACTCCATAACAGCTGCCAAATACACCGAAGCTCTGGCTCCTACACGTTCAGCGTAGTTATCCTTGCGCAAGAGACGATGGATACGTCCAACTGGGAACTAAACACGGGTTGAACGAGTCCTAGACTTTCCCTTAACTTTGCCACCACCTTTGCCACGGCCAGACATCTTCACTTGATATAGAATGAAACTTGCTAGAAGAACGAGCGCTGAAGAATCCAGCTTTTTCCATACATCCAGTCTTGCCAGCGTATCCTCCCACACCTTTAAGCCGTATATAAGTATCGAGTTGGCGACTGATGCCAAAAGCTGTCTTTTGCTTCTCGCGGGCCACCAGCATTTGGCATTGACCGAGACAACGCTCCCGCAACCTTGGCAGCCTTTTCCGCTGTTCTCTTGATGGGCTCCTAGAAGGTAAACCAAGAGTGAACCCACACTATCACGTAGCGCACTACCGCACAGTGGTACAAAATGTAAAAAAACGGCAAACAGTTAATTAACCTGGTTTTTGAAGATATCTACTCCAATTTTTTTTTTTTTTATTTGTCTTGAGCTGTAGAAAATGAAACCGTTTCCCCGAAATTGTCAAATGTCACATATAACGTATAAATCAATTTAAAACTCAAAATGGCGGACAAAATTTTTTTAAAAACCTCAATTTTTGCCATAAAAGCACATTCGGGGGGGTTTCGAGGTCGCTGATTACGAATATGCTGTCTGATTTTGTAAATTCAAAATGGCGGATTCAAAATGGCTAAAATTTTTTTTTTTAATATTGAAATATTTGCCAAAAGCCCGTACACGAGGGGTTTTCAAGGTCGCTGATTACAAATCTGCTGTCTGATTTTGAAAATTCAAAATGGCGGATTCAAAATGGCGGACAAATTTTTTTTAAATACTTAAATATTTGCCAAAAACGCGTATACGGGGGGTTTTCGAAGTCGCTGATTACAAATCTGCCGTCTGGTTTTGTAAATTTAAAATGGCGGATTAAAAATGGTGGACCTATTATTTCGAAATAATTAAATATCTGCGAAAAACGCATATACAGGGGGTTTATGAGGTCGCTGATTACACATCAGCTGTATTATTTTGTAAATTCAAGATGTCAGATGAAATTTTCTTTATAATTAAAGTATTTTTCTAAAATATAAATACAAGAGTTTACTGATTAGAAATCTGCTGTCTGACATTATTGAAGCTAATTAGATCCATACTAAAATATCATTAACAATCTTTTTTCAGCATTATTTACAGTAAAATATTAATTACATTAATAACATATAAAACACTATAAAATTTAGATATTAACACACAGTATCATTAAGTAGTATAAGACATTACATGATTCATTAAAATAAACAAATAATATATAATTTCTTATTTTTTATTAATATTCTTCTTTATCCAGTGACTCTGTGCCACTATGAGCATCTGATTCTTGTTCGTCATCTACAATTTCGTCCAAAACTATTAATTTTTTTAAACCATCACAAATGGCATTTTTTCAAAATAATGAAATTTTGGCCGAAAATGCTTAATTAGTAGTTCTTAAGTATCACTGACTACGAATCACCTCTTTTATTTGGTAAACATTATGAATGCTTGTTCTAAGTGAGGTGAGAAATTTAGAAAAAAAAAATAATACGCTGAAACTTTGTGGTTATACTTATTTAAAAAGGAATACTTTCTCAACACCGTAGCCTAGTAACGTTAACCATTGAAACTGTATGGTCTCCTAACTCAAACCTTTCAAACCACATGATTGAATTATTAATAAATAAATAAATTGATATTAAAACTATTGAACAAAAATTATTTTATCAAAATCATTAGACACAAGCCCCTGTAACCTTATGATTCTGTAACGTATATATATATTTCTCTAAAATTACATAACCTTATTATTTTTACTTACATGACCCAACAGGTAGCTGGTGAATTTTTTAAAAATTTATTTGGCAATGAAAACGATGGAAAATATAAAATTTAGAATATAATAATACTGAAGCCATCTCAAACCCATCGTCATATAACTTAAACTCTTAAACAACGCTGCCCAAAACGTTTACCTCACGTAACTTAACACTAAGGTATTTTATTATATAAAATTATGTGTGAAACCACGTCATATCTCGTGTTGAAAATCATGTCAAAATATAATGTTGACAAGTCATGCAGAGAATTACGTAAGATTCCATTCCAACTCAATTGAAAAAAAACCACATGGTTTAACATCATAATCCACGTGGCTTTGTTTCAAATTACCACATAGTTTTAAAAAAACCACGTGGTATTGATAAAACTATGTGGTTTTTTTAAAACCATGTGGTAATTTGAGACAAAAAGGCATAGGTTAGGAGACAGTTTCAATGGTTAACGTTACTAGGCTATGGAGTTGAGAAAGTATTCCTTTTAAAATAAGTACAAGCACAAAATTTCAGGGAATTATTTTTTTTTCTAATTTTCTTACCCACTTAGAACAAGCATTGATAATGTTTACCAAATAAAAGAGGTGATTCGTAGTCAGTGATACTTAAGAACTACTAGATAAGCATTTTCGGCAAAAATTTCATTATTTTGAAAAAATGCCATGAGTGATGATTTAAAAAAATTATTAGTTTTGGACGAAATTGTATGTGACAAACAAGAATCAGATGCTTATTGTGGCACAGAGTCACTGGATGAAGAAGACTATTGATAAAGAATAAGAATTTTAATATGATTTGTTTATTTTAATAAATAATGTAATTCTTTATACTACTTAATGTTACTGTGCGTTAATATCTAAATTTCAAAGGGTTTTATATATTTTTAATGCTAATTATTATTTTACTGTAAATAATGCTGAACAAAAATTGTTAATGATATTTTAGTATGGATCTTATTAGCTGCAATGAAGTCAGACAGCAGATTCCTAATCAGTAAACTCTTGTATTTATAATTTAGATAAATACTTTAGTTATGAAGAAAATTTTATCCCACATTTTGAATTTACAAAATAATACAGCTGATGTGTAATCAGCGACCTCATAAACCCCCTGTATATGCGTTTTTTTCAGATATTTAATTATTTCAATATAATTGGTCAGCCATTTTGAATCCACCATTTTGAATTTAGAAAATCAGACAGCAGATTCGTAATTAGCGACTTCGGTCACCCCCCGTATGTGCTTTTTTGGCAAAAATTGAGGTTTTTTAAAAAATTTTGTTCGCCATTTTGAGTTTTTAATCGATTTATAGGTTATATGTGACATCTGACGATTTCCGGGTGAACGGTTTCATATTCTACAGCTCAAGACAAATTTTTTAAAAAATCCGGAGTGTATATCTTCAAAAACCAGGTTAATAAACTTTTTGCCGTTTTTTTCACATTTTGAACCATTGTGTACCGTGGTTGCGTATATCGCCTTGACCGCAACGCTCACCTGAAAATCCTTGTCGAACAGTCCCTGCTTTGCGAGGACGACCATCTCTGTCTTCTGTAGAGCCAGTTCGAAGCCGTGGTCCCGCAGCCACTCCGCCACAATCGCGACCGTCCACCGTAATTGGCACTCAGACTCCTCGCGGGATCTAGCCGTGACGTGCAACGCGATATCATTAGCAAAGCCCATCAGGCCGACCCTGAGAGGCATTTCTAGGAGCAAAATATTATCGTAGACAAGGTTTTAGTGCTCCGGGCCTAGTGCAGAGCCATGCACGACCCCCGAGGTCAGACGCCTCTCACTCTGTCCCACCTTAGTGTCGTACCGGAGAGCACGATCCTAAAGATAGCTATTAAGGATCTTTGCAAGGTAATTCGGTACATTCTGTCTCCTCAATGCCTCGTAAATGACAGATTAACGAGCCAAGTTGAAAGCATTCTTGACGTCGAGGGACACCAGAACACAGGTGCTCGTGGTTTTATGAGAACATGTCCATACCCTTCTGACCGTCTCTAGCACCTCGCCCACAGCCATGACCGTCAAACGACCCCGACACAACCCATAGCGGTTGTTAGATGGGTTGGTTACCTCTCGCATACGCGTTTAAATCAGCATCTCAAACAATTTGTCTGTAGTGTACTAGCATACACAGCGGCCGTAATGACGAGGGAACCAGAAGAGTGGGGGGGGGGGGGGGGCAATTTCCTTTCGTCCAGAATAACAAACTTTTAGATCTTCCGACGGCTCCCAAACACGCCAACATGCAGGCACATGTTAAACATATCCAGCAGAACGTGCAGTTTTTCCGCCGCAATGCCCTTCAGAACTTCGGGCGGCACCCCGTCGCGACCAGGGGTCGTTCGACCAGGCGTCCACGACACAGCCGTCCTTAATTCATCAAGCGTGAAAAGAGGAACTTCCCCTCCTCTTATGCACTCCAAACTCTCCCCAGAATGTTCTGGACAGAGGCAGAAGACCACGCTCTCCAAAAAGGAAGGCTCCATCGGAGCGACCGGATCGGAACCGCGCAGTCTTTCCAGTGTGACTCGACATCCCAGACCCCACGTGTCTGTGTCCACCTCTACGATGAGTTCGCACCAATACTGGTTCTTGCTTACCTGTGTTGCCCTCACCATGCTCTTCTTCGCCCCCCTGTACGCAACAGCTGTCACCTCCGCGTCCGCACGGCTCCTACGTCGCTGCGCAATACGCCAAAGGCACCGCACTTTTCCGCGCAGGTAAGCAATCTCAGCTGTCCACTAGTAGCACGACCGCCGGCCCAGTCTGATGTTTCTTTTCGGCATACACGCGTCACACCATTTCTTGACTCGTCTCATGGTGTCCTTTACCAGCGCCTTGGCTCCCGCCGTGTCTGTGATGTTATTAAGCACAGAAGGAGGTGGCACGTCCGCTACGGCATCTCGCAGTGCCACATGCCACCCAGCTGCGTGCCTTCGAGGCCCCTCGCGTGAAATCGCACCATTTTCTTCGTTTATCATGAAGAAGACATATTAGTGATAGACTGCCGTGTACTCCTCCAGGACTATCCAGTCAGACATTTTCACTGCTACGCGCAGCATCGTAAAAGTCAGGTCAGTGATCGTGCCCCTGTTGCCGGGCCACCTAAACGTTGCTGAAATTCCCGAGTTCATGACAGTAAGATCAAGCCTTGATGCCATCTTAAGGACCGCCCATACTCTAAATTCGGATCTCGGCTCTCCCCAAGTGGTAGCCTTGGAGTTGAAGTCGCCGGCCAGGACACGGTGCCACTATGCCTGCACATGATAACAGCGTCCACGAGTTCGGCGAGCCGCTCTCGAGAGTCACCAATCGCTATGTTAGGGGATATGTAGCAACTTCTGTAGGTCACACGTCCACATCTTATCCATACGAACCCTGCTCCGCCACCGGTATTGGAGGTGGAGAACTTGTCACTGCGTGCCAGGATGGCTGCGCATTAACTTCTGTCGCTGAATCAGTTACGATCCAGTAACGTAAAGGACGGCTCATTGATAAAGAGCATGTCCACAGTCCAGGCTCGTGTGTCGCACTAGTGCGAAGGAAACCGTACGGTAGGCATCAGCGATCCGAAGAGATCCAAGACGCTGCCTGTGGGCTAAAAGGAATTTTTTCGACCCGAAATAAATTATCTCTCGACCGGAGATAGATAGCGCCAACATTATTTTTAAAGCGTTTAGGTCTTTAGATGGAGATTAGAGAAAAATTATGAGGTATTAGGTTAAACAGCTTTCTCACCACGAAAAATTGCTTTAATCCTGATTTTTGTAGTGTAAATTAAGAAAATTGGTCAAAAATGACAAGAAAAATTACAGTTACACACCAAAAAAGTTATGATTTTATTACCATCGTACCGATTTATGTACAGTATGGGTAATTCGACTGTTTTAATTGCATGTCATACCCTCAACTAACCCAAAACTTGAGTTTGGCGACTGTAACGGATTAGATGGTGTTTAATTTAGTTATTATTTTTAATAGCGCCGAAAGATTAATTGTGCGTTCTGATTACTTTATGACAAGTACAGAAAGATTACCAAAAGAAACGTAAAACAGATTTCTAACAGCGAAAAATGGCTCGCACCTGATTTTTTTGAGGAAAATTCAGAAAATTGTTTAAAAATGACAAGAAAAATTACAGTTACAAACAAAAAAAGTTATTATTTTATTACTATCGTGCCAATTTATGTACAGTATGTTTAATTTGGCCATTTCCATTATTTAGCATAACCTCAAATAACCTGAAACTCGAGTTTCGCGACAGTAACGGATTGAACGGTGTTCAATTCGGTTTTCATTTTCAATAGCGCAGAATTATTGATAGTGTATCTCGGATATTTGATGGTGTGTTACTGTAATTTTTCTTGTCATTCCTGACCAATTCCCTGAATATTTACCAAATGAATCAAGTTCAAGCAATTTTTCAAAGTTAGATATCTGTTTGACGTGCTTTGCAATTATTTTTTTGTTCCTATCATCAACGATCCAAGACGCTCTATAAAAAATTTTGCGCTATCAAAAATAATAACTGAATTAAACACCGTTGAATCCGTTAGTGTCGCAAAACTTAAGTTTTGGATTGTTCAAGGTTATGACAAGCAATCAAAAAGGTCGAACTAAAAATAGTTTACATATGGCCGCACAATGGTAATAAAATGATAATATTATTGGTGTGTTACTGTAATTCTTCTTGTCATTCTTGACCAATTCCCTTAATATTCACCAAACTTAATCAAGTTTAAGCAATTTTATAAAGTTAGAAATCTGTTTTACGTGCTTTGCGATTTTTTTTTGTCCTTATCATCGAATATCCAAGACGCTCTATGAAAAATTCTGCGCTATTAAAAATACTTACTGAATTAAACAGCATTTAATCCGTTACGGTCACAAAACTTAAGTTTTGGGTTATTTACGATTATGCCAAGCATTTTAAATGGTCAAATTAAACATACTGTACATGAATCGGCACCACTATATTAAAATAATAACTGTTTTGGTGTTAAACTGTAATTATTTATGTCATTTTTTCCAATTTTCAGAATTTTAACCAAAAAAATCCGGTTAAAGCAAATTATCAAATTTAGAAATCTGTTTTCGTGCTCTTCGATGATTTTTTTGTACTTATTATCAAATATCCGAGAAGCTCTTTAAAAAATTTTGCGCTAACTAAAATAATAACTGAATTGAACACCGTTTAATTCGTTATAGACGCAAAACTCAAGTTTTGGATTATTTAAGGTTAAGCCAAGCATACTGTGAAGGTTAACCTTTAAAGGCTAAGATAAACATACTGTACATAAATCGGTACGATGGTAATAAAACAATACATTTTTCGTGTGTAACTAAAATTTTTCTGTCACGTTGTCAGTTTTTAGAATTTTCACTAAAAAGATCAGGTACAAGCAATTTTCTCAGCTTGGAAATCTGTTATACATGCTTTTCGATAATTTTTCTGTACTTATCATCAAATATTCGAAACGCACAATTAAAAATTCTGCGCTATCAGAAACAATATGGGAAAAAAACTTCTTCAAATCCGTTACAGTCGCAAAAATAAAGTTTTGGGTTATTATAGATTATGCCAAACAATTAAAAAGATCAAATTAAACATAATGTACAGAATTTGGAACAATAGTAATAAAATCATAACTTTTTTGGTGTCCTACTGTAATTTTTCTTGTCATTTTCCGGCAATATTCTAAATTTTCACTGAACAAATCAGGATTAAGCCTTCTTTTGTGGTAAGATACTGTTTTACGTCCTTCTCGATGATTCTTATGCACTTATCATCAAATATTCGGAACGCGCAATTAATATTTCTGCGCATTTAAAAAAAATATAGGAATAAAACTTCATCAAATCCGTTACAGTCGTGAAACTACAGTTTTCGGTTATTTTAGGTGATGCCAAGCAATCGAAAATGTCGAATTAAACATAGTTTACATAAATCAGCACGATGTTTTTGTTGTGTAACTGTAATTTTTCTTGTCATTTTCGACTAATGTCCTGAATATTCACCAAATTAATCCAGTTCAAGCAATTGTTGAGGTAAGAAATCTGTTTAACGTGCTTTTTAATAATTCTTTTGTCCCTTTCATCGAATATACGAAACGCACTACTCAAATTCTGCGCTATTAAAAAAAATAACTGAAATGACCACCATTTAATCCGTACAGTCGCGGAACTCAAGTTTTGGGATATTTAAGGTTATGCTAAGCAATTAAAAAGGTCACGGTAAACTTACTGTACATAAATTGTCACGAAAGTAATAAAATAGTAACTTTTTGTTGTGTAACTGTAATTTTTCTTGTCATTTGTGACAAATTTTTTGAAATTTCACCAAAAAAATCAGGTTTCAGCAATTTTTCGAGGTTATAAGTCTGTTTTACTTACTTTTGGATAACTTTTCTGTATTTGTCATCAAATATTCAAGACGCACTTCAAAAAATTTTGCTCTATTAAAAATATTAACTGAATTGAACACCGATTAATCCGTTACGTTCACAAAACTCAAGTTTTGGGTTATTTATGGTTATGCAAAGCATTTTAGATAGTCAAATTAAACATTCTGTACAATAAGTGGCACGGCTATAATGGAATAATAACTAGCTTGGTGTTTTACCGTAATTATTTATGTCAATTTTTACCAATTTTTTAAATATTTACCAAAAAAATCAGGTTTAAGCATATATCTGTTTTACGTGATTTGCGATTATCTTTTTTGTCCTTATTATCGAATATCTGAGACGCTTTATGAAAAATTTGACACTTTACAAAATAATATCTGAATTAAACACCGTTGAATCCGTTTTTGTCGCAAAACTCAAGTTTTTGGTTATTTGAGGTTATGCCAAGCAATAAAAAAGGTCGAATTAAACATAATGTACAGGAATCGGCAGGATAGTAATAAAATAATAACTTTTGTGGTCTGTAACTGTAATTTTTCTTGTTATTTTTGACCAATTTTCTTAATCATCACCAAAAAAATCAGGTTCAAGCAGTTTTTCGAAGTTAGATACTGTTTTACGTCCTTTTTGATAATATTTCTGTACTAATCATCAACTATCTGGAACGCACTATAAAAAATTATGCGCCATTAATAATAATAACTAAATTAATAACCATTGAATCCGTTACAGTTGCATAACTCAAGTTCTAAATTGTCTGAGGTTATGCCAAGCGATTGAATTAGACGAATTAATTATACTCTACATAAATCAGCATGATGGTGAAAAAATAATATCTTTTTTTGTGTGTAACTGTAATTTTTCTTGTCATTTTTAAACAATTTTTAGAATATTTACTAAATAAGTCACGTTTAAGCAATTTTTCGAGGTTAGAAATCTGTCTAACTGGCTATTCGATAATTTTTTTGTCCTTGTCATCGAATATCCGAAACGCACTTTTAGATTCTGCGCTATTACAAATGATAACTGAATGAAACATTATTGAAACCGTTACAGCTACCAAACTCAAGTTTTAGGTTATTTTAGGTTATGCCATGCTTTTAAAAAGGTCAAATTAAACATAGTTTACATAAATCATGACGATAGTAATAAAATAATATCTTTTTGGTGTATGACTGTAATTTTTCTTGTTCTTCTTTTATTAATTTTCTTAATATTTACAAAATAAGTGAGGTTTAAACTATTTGCCGTGAATAGAAATCTGTTTTACGCGCTATTTGATAATTTTTATGTACTTATCATCGAATATCCGGAGAACACTATTAAAATTCTGCGATCATAAAAATAATAACTGAATTAAACATTATTGAATCTGTTACGATCGCAAAACTTAAGTTTTAGGTTATTTTAGGTTATGCCATGCAATCAAAAATGTCAACTTAAACATAGTTTATATTATTCGGCACCATTGTACTAAATAATTATCTTTTTTTACAGAATATCTGTAATTTTTCTTGTCATTTTTGGCTAGTTTTCTGAATTGTGACAAAAAAAATCAGGTACAAGCAATTTTTCGATGTTAGAAATTTGTTTTACGTGCTTTCCAATTTTTTTTTTGTAATTATCATCGGATATCCGAGACGCACTATTAAAAATTCTGCGCTATTACAAATAATATCTAAATTAAACTTAATCTTATCCGTTATAGTCGCAAAACTGAAGTTTTGGGTTATTTGAAGTTGTGCCAAGCAGTTTAAAGGTCAAATTAAACATACTGTACATAAATCAGAACATTGGTAATAAAAAAATCACTTCTCTGGTGTATAACTGTATCTGTCTTATAGGTAGGTTGTAGTTGTGAATAAGCACACTTTCAGATCGAGAGCTATGAGGGAGTAGAAATAAAAAGCTCCAAGATGTCAGATCTTTTTTTTAATTACGTTTTGTTGGACTTAAGGCCAACCTCATCAGGCTTACTTCATTCAGATAAACATAGAAATACAACATATATGCTAGTTATAAGGACCACTTTTCAAAAGTTCATAAATTAAATTGTATAAACGAATATTCAAACAAAAAAGAATAAAGAACTATATGACATAAATGACTCGGTCAAGATAATACAACTAAGCGGACTAAAAATTATATATTTTTCTAATAGCTCTGTCAAAATAAGTACAATTAGTAGGCTAACAATAAAGTATATATAAAGTGAAAAACTCACGTCTGTACAGTTGCGAGAAACGCCGCAGACTGAGGTATTATATTGACGAAACAGAATAAAGAGGAACACATGATAGATTTTCACGCACGCACAAACGTAAGTCAGTTCAACCTACTAATGCTTATCGCAGTTCACACATGAGAGCTTTGTTAATGCTGTTAAGAAATATTGTATCTTCTTTTCTATTGATTGTATGTGCCGTGCAGTTGATGTATATCATTTCGAAAATCAATCTTTTTTGTTTGTTGTGTTCGTGATCTAGAATTTTGAAATCGCTAAAATTGAATTTATGATTATAATCTCTCATGTGTGAAGTAACAACGAGATCTTGGTTCTTGCTGTTTTCATGTTCATAGAGGCGTTTTTCTACGGGTCTCTTTGTGTTTCCCACGTATTCCGCTGGGCAGGAGCCGCATTTAAATTTGTAAACAACATTTGTACGTTTCGATTTTTTGGTTTTATCTTTACCTAGTGAGATTACACTATTGAGTTTATTTTTGATAGTGGGATATAATTGGATAACAAATTTTTTTAAGCTTTTTGAACAAGATGTAAAAAGGAGGGGTTGTAAGGAATAGAAAGATTGATTCTTTCATTAGCATTAAAATTTTTGGAAGTTTTGGGGCTGTTGAGTTGTCTAAGACGAATTTTTGTATATTTATTTATGAAAAGTTGTGTATAATTGTTGTCTACTAGAATATTCTTAACTTTTATGATGTTTTTATAATGAAACGATTTATGTGATGAGAGATGGCTCTGTTGATAAGATTGTATATACATATATTTTAAAATTGTATAACCATACACTTTCTGTGTGATGGTTACATCCACGAAATTAATGGAGTGGTTGGATTCTAACTCGCATGCAAACTTCAACTATTCATCAAGGATATTAAAAACATCAAGAACCAATTCAACACAATTCTTCTGCACGCATAAGCATGTATCGTCAACATATCGGTTATAAAATAAAGAAACACAATTATGGTAGTTTTTTAACTGTCGTAAAGCTTCAGTCTCGAGCTCCTCCAAAATTTTTATTCTGTTTTGTTTAAATATTAGTTTATACAATTTTTGTTATGAGCTTTTGAAAAGTGGTCCTTATAACTAGCATATATGTTGTATTTTTATGTTTTTCTGAATAAAGTGAGCCTGATGAGGTTGGCGTTCAGTTCAACGAAACGTTGCTCAAAAGAAGATCTGACATCTTAATTTTTTATTTCTACTTCTTCATAGCTCTTGATCTAATCGTATGCGTATGCACAACTATAACCTACCTATTATAGAGAGAGCATAACGGACCGTTTAAATAAAACATATGTAATGTTTCTTGTCCATTTGAACCAATTTTCTGAATTTTTACCAAAAAAATCAGGTTTAAGCAGTTTTCCGAAGTTAGAAGAGTTTTGGGTTATTTGAGGTTATGCTAAGCTATCAAAAAGGTCAAATGAAACATAGTTTACATAATTCGGGATGATGGTAATAGAATAACTTATTTGGTGTGTAATTGTAATTTTATTAATTTTCTGAATATTTACCAAATTAGTGAGGTTCAAACAGTTTTCCGTTAGAAATCTGTTTTACGTGCTGTTTGATAATTTTTTTTAACTAATTATTCAAAATCTAGGACACTATATAAAAAATTTTGCGCTATTAAAAATAGCAACTCAATTAAACACCGCTAAATCCGTTACAGTCGCGAAACTCAAATTTTGGGTTATTTAAGGTTATGCAAAACAAATAACAAGGTGAAATTAAACATTATGTACAGAAATCAGCACGATAGTAATAAAATAATAACTTTTGTTGTCTGTAACTGTAATTTTTCTGTCATTTTTGACCAATTTTCTGAAATATCAACGAAAAAATCAGGTTCAAGCAATTTTTCAGGGTAAGATAATGTTTTACGTGCTATTTAAAAATTTATTATTACTTGCTATTAAATATTTAAAACGAACTACATAAAATTCTGTGCCATTAAAAATAATATGGGAATGAAACTTTATTAAATTCGTTACAGTCGCAAAATTAAAGTTTTGGGTTATTTTAGGTTATGCCAAACAATTAAAAAGGTCAAATTAAACATAATGTAGAGAAATCGGAAAAATAGTAATGAAATTATCACTTTCTTGGTGTGTAACTGTAATTTTTCTAGTCATTTTTGACCAATTTTCTGAATATTCGCCTAAAAAATCAGGTTTAAGCAATTTTTCGAGGTAAGATACTGCTTTACGTCCTTTTCAATAATTTTTCTTCACTTATCGTCAAGTATTCGGAAAGCACTAATAAAATATTGCGCTATTTATAATAATAACTGAATTAAAAACCATTCAATCCGTTACAGTCGCAGAACTCAAGTTTTAAATTTTCTGAGGTTATGCCAAGCAATTGAATTGGTCAAATTAATTATATTTCACGTAAATTAGCACAATAGTGATAAAATAATAACTTTATTTGTGTGTAATAGTAATTTTTCTTGTCATGTTTAAACAATTTCTTAAATATTTACCACTTCAATCAGGTCTGAACAATTTTTCGGGGTTAGAAATCTAATTAACGTGCTATTCGATAATTTGTTTGTCCTTGTCATCGAATATCTAAACCGCACTATTAACATTCTGCGCTCAGAAAAATAATAACTGGTTTAAACATCATTAAATCCGTTACAGTCAGAAAACTCATGTTTTAGGTTATTCTAGGTTATGCCAAGCAATCAAAAAGGTTGAATTAAACATAGTTTACACGAATCGGCACGATGTTAATAAAATAATAACTTTTTTGGTATGTAACTGTCATGTTTCTTGTCAAATTTGACCAATTTTCTCAATGTTTACCAAAAAAATCAGATTCAAGCAATTTTTCGAAGTGAGGAATCTGTTTTACGTACTTTTTGATAATTTTTTTGTACTTATTATAGAATATCCTAGACGCTTCAAAAAAAATTTTGTGCTATTGTAAATAAAAACCTAATATAACACCGTCAAATCCGTTACAGTCGCGAAACTCAAATTTGGGGTTATTTAAGGTTATGCAAAACACTTAAAAGGGTACAAATTGAACATAATGTACAGAAATCGGGACGATGGTAATAGAATATTAAATTTTTGGTGTGTGCTATAATTTTTCTCGTCATTTATGACCAATTTTCTGAATTTTCACCAAAAAAATCAGGTTGAGGCAATTTTTTGAGGTAAGATACTGTTTGACGTGCTATCTGATAATTTTTATTATTAAATATTCAAAACGCACTATCAAAAAATTCTGCTCTGTTAAAAAAAAAATGAAAATGAAACTCCATTAAATCCGTTACAGTCGCAAAACTAAAGCCTTGGGTTATGTTAGGTTTCGCCAAACAATTGTAAAGGTCAAATTAAACATAATGTACAGAGTTTAAAAAAAAGTAATAAAATTATAACTTTTTTGGTATGTAAGTGTATTTTTTCTTGTCATTTTCGAACAATTCTCCGAATTTTCGCCAAATTAATTAGGTTTAAGCAATTTGTCGTGGTAAGATACTGTTTTTCGTCTTTTTGATAATTTTTATGTACTTATCATTAAATATTCGGAACGCACTATTAAAAATTCTACGCTATTAATGAAAATAGCAGAATTTAGATCCATTGATTCGGTTAACGTCGAAAAACTCAAGTTTAGAGTTATTTGAGGTTGTGGCAAGCAATTTAAAGGTCGAATTAAACATACTGTACATAAGTAAGCTCAATAATAATAAAATAATCACTTTTTTGGTGTATAACTGTAATCTTTCGTGTCGATTATAGCCAATTTTCTGAATTTATACTAAAAAATTCAGGTTTAAACAGGTTTTTAAAGTTAGAAATCTGTTTTACTTGCTTTATGATAGATTTTTTGAACTTATTATTGAATATCCGAGACGCTCCATGGAAATTTTGCGCTATTGAAAATAACAACTCAATTAAACACCGTTAAATCCGTTACCGTCACAAAACTCAAGTTTTAGGTTATTTAAGGTTATGTAAAATAATGAAAAAGGTAAAATCAAACATAATGTACAGAGATCAGCACGATATAAATAAAATATTAAATTTTTTGCCGTGTAACTGTAATTTTTTTTGTCATTTTTGACCAATTATCTAAATTTTCACCAAAAAAAATCAGGTTTAAGCTATTTTTTAAGGTAAAAAATCTGCTTTGCGTGATTTTTAATAATTTTTTTGTACTTATTATTGAATATCCTAGACGCTCTATGAAATATTTTGCGCTAATAAAAATAATAACTTAAAAAAACATCGTTAGATCCGTTAAAGTAGCAAAACCTAAGTTTTGGGTTATTCAAGGTTATGCAAAACAATTAAAAAGGTAAAATTAAACAGAATGTACAGAAATCAGCACGATAGTAATAAAATAATGACTTTTGTTGTCTGTAACTGTAACTTTTCTTGTCATTTTTAAACTATTTCCTGAATAATTACCAAAAAAATTAGGTTTAAGCGTTTTTCGAGGTAAGATACTGTTTTACGTGCTATTTGATAATTTTTCTGTACTTATTGTCAAATATTCAAAAAACACTAATAAAAATTCTGCGCCTTTAAAAATAGTATGGGAATGCAACTTCATTAAAATCGTTACAGTCGCAAAACTATAGTTTTGGAATATTTTAGGTTACGCCAAACAATCCAGAAGGTCGAATTGAATATAATGTACAGAAATCGAAAAAATGGTAATAAAATAATAACTTTTTTGTTATGTATCCGTAATTTTTTCAGTTATTTTTGATTAATTTTCTGAATATTTACCAAATAAGTGAGGTTTAAACAATTTTTCGCGGTTAGAAATTTGTTTTACGTGCTTTTTCACAATTTTTTTGTACTTATCATTACATATCCGGAACGCACTATTAAAAAGTCTGTGCTTATGAAAATAATAACTGAATTAAACTTTATTGAATCTGTTACAGTCGCAAAACGCAGGTTTTGTGTTATTTAAGGGTATGCCAAGCAATCAAAAATGCCAAAGTATGCATAGTTTACATAATTCGGGAGAATAATAATAAAATAATAACTTTTTTGGTGTATTACTGTAATTTTTCTTGTCATAATGGATTCATTTCCTGAATATTCACCACATAAGTAAGGTTATAACAATTTTTTGTGGCTAGAAATCTGTTTTACGTGCTTTTTGATGGTTTTTTTGTACTTATTATTCAATATCTGAGACGCTATATAAAAAATTTTGCGCTATTAAAAATAACTCAATCAAACACCTTTAAATCCGTTACTGTCGCGGAACTCAAATTTTGGGTTATTCAAGTTCATGCAAAACGATTAAAAAGGTCAAATATACATAATGTACAGAAATCGACACGATAGTAATAGAATAATAACTTTTGTCGTATGTAACTGTATTTTTCTTGTCATTTTTGACCAATTTTCTGAATCATCACAAATAAAATCAGGTTAAAGCGATTTTTCGAGGTAAGATACTGTTTTACGTATTATTCGATATTTTTTTTGTAATTATCATCAAATATATGAGACGCACTATGAAAAATTCCGCACTATTACAAATAATACCTGAATGAAACTTAATCAAACCCGTTACAGTCGCAAATCATAAGTTTTGCGTTATTTAAGATTGTGTTAGGCGATAAAAGCTCAATTTAAACATACTGTACATAAGTTAGCAGGATGAAAGTAAAATGATGACTTTTTTGGTGTGTAACTTAAATATTTCTCGTTATTTTTGAATAATTTTCTGAATATTCGTCAAATAAGTAAGTTTTTAACAATTTTCCGTGGTTAGAATTTTATTCTACGTGTTTTTCGATGATTTTTTCTGTTCTTATCATCAGGTATACGAAATGCACTATTAAATGCTCTGTGCCAATAAAAATAATAACTAAATTAATCTTTATTGAATTTCTTACAGTTTTAAAACTGAAGTTTTAGGTTATTTTAGGTTATGCTAAGCAATCAAAAGGTCGAATCAAAAATAGTTTACTCAAATCAATACGATGATAATTAAATAATAGCTTTTTTGGTGTGTCACTGTAATTCTTCTTATCATTATTAATTAATTTTCTGAACATTCACCAAATAAGTGAGGTTTAAACAATTTTTAGTGGCTAGAAATCTGTTCTACGTGCTTTCCAAAAACTTTTTTGTACTCATCATCAAATATCTGAATCGCACTATTAAGAATTCTGTGCTTATAAAAATGATAACTGAATCAAACTTCATGGAATCCGTTATAGTTGCAAAACCTAAGTTAAGCATTGTTTGAGGTTATGCCAAGCAATTTAAAATGTCCAAATAAACATAGTATACATAATTTGGGACAATAGTATTAAAATAATAACTTTTGTGGTGTATAACTGTAATTTTTCAGGCATTTTGGATTTATTTTCTGAATATTTACCAAATAAGTAAGGTTTGAACAATTATTTGTTGCTAGAAATCTGTTTTACGTGTATTCCAATAATTTTTTTTGTCCTTGTCATTAAATATCCGAATCGCACCATCAAAAATTTGGCGCTATTAAAATAATAACTGAATAAAAAACTATTGAATCCGTTTTAGTCGCAACTCTTAAGTTTTAGGTAATTTAAGATTATGCCAAGCAATAAAAAGGTCGAATTAAACATAGTTTACATAAATCGGCACAATAGAGATAAAATAATATCTTTCTGGTCTATTACTGTAATTTTTTTTGTCATGTTCTGAATTTTGACCAAAAAAATCAGGTTTAAGCTATTTTTTGAGGTTACAAATCTGTTTTATGTGCTTTCTGATAATTTTTTTGTACTTATCACCGAATATCCGGAACGCACCTTCAAAAATTGTGTGCATGTAAAAATATTAACGGAATTAAACTTTATTGAATCCGTTACAGTCGTAAAACTAAAGTTAAGTGCTATTTTCGGTTATGCCTAGCTATCGAAAAGGTCAAATTAATTAAAGTTTACATAAATCGGGACGATGGTGATATAATTTGTTAACTTATTTCATGTGTAACTGTAATTTTTTTTGTTTATTTTTATGAATTTTCTGAACATTCACCATATAAGTGAGGTTTAAACAATTTTCTGTGGTTAAAAATCTGCTTTACGGCATTTTCGGTTATTTTTTTTTTTCTTTGTCATCGAATATTTAAATTGCTCTATTAACAGTTTTGCGTTGTTAAAAATAATTACTGAATTTATTACTATTTAATCTGTTACAGTCGCAAAACTGAAGTTTTGGATTATTTTAGGTTATGCTAAGCAATCAAAAAGGTCGAATCAAACGTAGTTTATTTAAATCAGTAAAATAATAATTAAATAATAACTTTCTTGGTGTGTCACTGTAATTTCTCTTATTATTTGT
The DNA here is from genome assembly GCA_030522625.1 of Copidosoma aretas. NCBI lineage: Eukaryota > Metazoa > Arthropoda > Insecta > Hymenoptera > Encyrtidae > Copidosoma > Copidosoma aretas. Next base: position 24,955 of record JAPYYV010000469.1, read on the forward strand.
AATTAATTTTGTGAATATTTACCAAATAAGTGAGGTTTAAACAATTTTTCGTTGCTAGAAATCTGTTTTACGTGCTTTTTAATAATTTTTTAGTAATTATCATCATCTGATAATGAAGACTCAATATTAAAAATTCTGCGCTATACAAATAATATCCGAATTAAAATGATTAAAATCTATTGCAGTCACAAAGATCAATTTTTTAGATACTGAGGCTTGTGATAAGCAATTAAAAGGTCAAATTAAACATACTGTACACAAATCAGCATGAAGTAAGTAAATTAACAACTTTTTTGGCCTGTTACTGCAATGTTTTTTGTCATTTTTGGCCTGTTTTCTGAATTTACTCCATAAAAATCAGAGTTAACTATTTTTTCTAGGCTAGAAATCTGTTTTACGGGCAGTTTAATAATTTTTTTGTAATTATCATCGGATATCCAAGACGCACTATTCAAAATTCTGCGCTATAAAAATAATATCTGAATTTAACTTAATTAAATCCGTTACAGTCACAAGACTTAATTATTGCGTTATTTTTAGTTGTGTTAAGCCAGTAAAATCTCAAATCAAAGATACTGTACATAAATCAGCACGATAAAAGTAAAATAATAACTTTTTTGGAGTGTAACTGTAATATTTCTTGTTTTTTTTTCAATAATTTTCTAAGTATTCACCAAATATGTTAGGTTTAGACAATTTTTCGTGGTTAAACTTCTGATTTACGTGATTTTTAAAAAATTTTCTTTACTTTCCATCGAATATTCAAAACGTAATATAAATAATTCTGCAGTAATGAAAATATTCACTAAATTAAATATCATTACATCCGTTACAGTCGCAGAACTCAAGTTTTGGATTATTTAAAGTTATGCCAAGCAATAAAAAAGGTCGAATTAAACATACTGTTCATAAAACGGCACGATAGTTATCAAACATTATATTTTTTGGTGCGTAACCGTAATTTTTTTTGTCATTTTTGACCAATTATCTGTATATTTACCAAATTAATCATGTAAAAAAAATTTTATTTGGTTAGACATCTGTTTTACGCGCTTCTCTATAGTTTTCCTATACTTTTAAATAAATATCTAGAACGCACTATTTAAAATACTATCCTTATAAAAATAATAACTGAATGAAACAGTATTCAATCCGTTACAGTCGCAAAACTCAAGTTTCAAGTTATCTTAGGTTATGCCAAGCAATCATAAAGTTCGAAATAAACATAGTTTACATGAATTCAGACGATACTAATAAAATAATAACTTTATTGGTGTACAGCTTTAATCTTTTTTGTCATTTTTGATAATTTTTCTGAATATTCACCAAATAAGTGAGGTTTAAACATTTTTCTGTGGTTAGAAATATGTTTTACGTGATTTTCGATAATTGTTCTGTACTTACCATCGAATATTCTAAACGTACTATAAAATATTCTGCACTAACTAGAACAATAACTGAATTAAACACTATTGAATTTGTTACAACGCAAGCTCCATTTTTTGGTTATTTAATGTTATGCTAAGCAATGAAAAAGGTCAAGTTAAACGTACTGTACATTAATTGTTACTATAGTAATAAAATTGTAAATTTTTCGGTGCGCAAATGTAAGTTATCAGTCATTTTTGACTAATTTTCTTATTATTCACAAAATAAATTAAGTTTAAACAATTTTATGTGGTTAGAAATCTGTTTTACGAGCTTCTCGATAATTTTTTAATATATATTATCGAATATCTGGAACGCAATATTTATAATTCTGCGCTGATAAATTAAATAACTGAATTAAACATCATTAAATCCGTTACAGTCGCAAATATCGAATTTTGGGTTATTTTAGGTTTTGCCAAGCAATCAAAAAGGTCAAATTAACCATAGTTTCCATAAATCGGGACGATACTAATAAAATAATAACTTTTTTGGTGTGTAACTGTAATATTTCTTAATATTTTTGATCAATTTTCTAAATATTTACCAAATAAGTGAGGTTTAAACGTCTTTCCGTGGTTAGAATTTTCTGTTACGTGCTTTTCGATAATTTTTTCTGTCCATATCATCGTATATCCGAAACGCCGTTTCAAAAATTATGTGCTTTTAACAATAATAACTAAATTAAACTTTATTAAAGCCGTAACAGTCGCAAAACTCATGTTCTCGATCATTTTAGCTTATGCTACGCAATCAAAAAGGTCGAATTAAACATAGTTTTCATAAATCGGTACGATGGTGATAAAAAATCACTTTTTGGTTTGTAACTGTAATTTTTCTTGTCATTTTTGACCAATTTTCTAAATAGTTGCTAAATAAGTGAGGTTCAAATAATTTTTTGTAGTGAGAAATCTATTTTACGTGATTTTCGAAATTTTTTTTGTACTTATCATCAAATATCCGGAACGCACTATTAAATATTTTGTGCTTATAAAAATAATAACTAAATTAAACTTTATTGAATCCTTTATAGTCGCAAAACTAAGGTTTTGTGTTATTCAAGGTTATGCAAAACAATTATAAAGGTTATATCAAACATAATGAACAGAAATCGGCAAGATAGTAATAAAATATTAAATTTTACGTCCTGTACCTGTAACTTTTTTTGTCATTTTTTACCAATTTTCTGAATTTTGACAAAAAAATTAGGTTGTAGCTATTTTTTAAGGATACAAAACTTTTTTACGTGCTTTTTGATAATTTTTCTGTACTTATTACCGAATATTCGGAACGCACTTTCAAAAATTCTGCGCTTATAAAAATATTCACGGAATTAAACTTTATTGAATCCGTTACAATCGTAAAACTCAAGTTATGGGCTATTTTCGGTTATGCCAAGCCATCAAAAAGGTTGAATTGAACATAGTTTACATAAATCGGGACGATGGTAATAATATATCAACTGTTTTAGTGTAAAACTGTAATTTTTTTTGTTTATGTTTATGAATTTTCAGAACATTCTCCATATAAGTGAGGTTTAAACAATTTTCCGTGGTTAAAAATCAGTTTTACTAGCTTTTTGATGAATTTTTTGTACTTATCATTAAATATCCGGAACGCACTATTGAAAATTTTGATCTTATAAAAAAAAAAAATGAATTAAACTGTATTGAATCTGTTACAGTCGCAAAACTTAGGTTGTGGGTTATTTTAGGGTATGCCAAGCAATCAAAAATGCCAAATTATACATAGTTTACATAAATAAAGACAATATTAATAGAATAATAACTTTTATGGTGTGCAACTGTAATTTATCTTGTCATTATTGATTTATGTTCTGAAAATTCACTAAATAAGTGGTTATGGTATAGGACGATATTGCGTCGATTTTGTCCCATGTTATGTTACGTTACGTTAAGGTTAATTAGTACATTTCCTACTACTTTAAATAATGGGAAACCTATGGTGTAAAGCCCGCCATTATGAACGTTACGGTGACCGGGTCCCAAAGTATGTATGAGTCGGTTAAGAAGGCTTGGGCATTTGATGCCGTACCAAGCGAGGGGCACGCTAAGTTTCTAAGAATTATGAAAAATATTTTTTGCTTATCATCATGATAAATAAATATCTCAATCACATATTAATATTTAAGTGATTAAATAGCATAAAAGTTTGTAAAATATCGATAAAAATAACAATACGAACTCGTAACATTGTCATCTGCGCAAGCATAGAAGACGATAAATACCTTTCCTTTTAATTATCTCGAAATTTACCGTGTTAACCCTATAATTTTATTAAAGTAAGAGATTTTTTACAATAAAAGTATATAAACTAATTTGATTTGGTTACGTGTTAGAATGACGAATTTTCACAAGCGATTTTCTCGAAAATGAATGTGTTGACCTATCTACCAATCCTTTTGTTCCAGAAAAATCTGGCATACTTTATTTACATAATCTCCGAATTTCAGAGCTTACCAGAATTTAATTTAAAATCATCCAAGCCTCCTTAACTTTTCCTCTGTGCTGAGCTTAACACCATACAATAACATTACTCGTTAGAACCTTTCATAGTAGTATTTTCAATTAATATCCTATTCCTCCTAAATACGATCGTTTAGTTGTATTGTAATGCAACGAATGAAGATCAAATCTTTTATTCATTTATGTATTCATTCCTGCAAAGATTTTGACATCATTTTACATTCTCCTTTCTAGTATTGTCTTAACTTAAAATTTAGTTTTACTTAAATCAATACAAATAAATTGCTTATAACAAAATTCAACAATAATAATTTTATTGAAAACCATACTTCTAGGTATTTATATTTATTTACAACTTCTAGTTACTTCCGTTTAAATTCAAATTGCTCTTTTCCTGTCCTTCCTCTATTCCAAAAAATTAAACCTTTCTTTTTTTTGTGTTCCTTCAAGCTTGTCTTTCGTACCATCTCCATCCAAGTCTTTTAGTATTTGCCTTGTGTCTTCGGGATATTCCACGCATAACACAACATAATGAGCAAATTAAAGACAGTGTATTTTTAGATTTTCTACCGTAGACTTTTCTGTATCATTCTCAATCCATTTATTATCCATATCATCTATAAATAAACTAAAGAGTACCGTGCTTGATAAGCACCCTTGCCTTACCCCTTTTACTGTCTCAAAAAAATTCGTTAGCCCTTGCCTCGTAACTATCTGATTTTTTGTGCATATTTTAATTATTTCCAACATTTTTTAAATTTTTCTACCTATCCTCATTCTCTGTGATTTCACGCATACAATGTATCCGTCTATTCTATCATATACTGTCTCATATCTACAAACACAGCGTATAATTCCTTGCCCTTTTCCTTTAGCCTATTTTTAATTAAACTATTTAGCATAAATACATGATCCCTTGTTAATCTTTTTTCTCTAAAGCCGGTCTGGCTCCCATTTAACATGCTACATTCTTCTACCCATGTTTTTACTTTTTTTGCTATTATGCTCGCCAATATCTTGTCTCTTACATTTAAAAACGTCTCTCACTGTAGTTTTTTACATCATTCTTCTCCGCTGCCTTGTGAATTGGGTATATTATCGCTGCTTCCCACCCTTCAATAATTTTTCTGTCTGTCCATAGCCCATCATGTATATTTGTTAATTTAAATATTCAAATCTTTAGCAGATTTTTGAAAAATTCTTCCACAATTCTATCCGCAACTGTCGTTTTCCCGTTCGTCATTTTTCCTGAGACTTCCTGTTGTTAAACGATCGATATATCTTTGTGAAAATCCTCCCTAACTTTACTGTTGTATCTTACAGTCATCCTTTCGCTGTCTGTATAAATTGCGTAATTGTTGCCTCCTCAAAAATTTTTAAAACGATTTTTCTATGCCTTTTCCTTTATTCCAGTCTCCCTGTATTTTATTTTCACTTTGAATTTTTCAATTGCTTTTCAAAACTTATTCAAATTTTTGCTTTTCGCTATTTTGCTAAGTATTTCTTCGGCTTTCCAAATTTCTACTCCTCTGATAATTTCTCTTAACTGTTTCTTTTCAGCCTTTGAATCAAATATTACACTCTCTTTGTTATTTTTAAAACATTTTTTTAGCTCCTCTATAATCATCCTCTATTGCTTAACTATCCTATAATCCTGTTTATTAATTTTGAAGTTGTTTCGCGCTTTTGATCTCACTATTTTTAATTCCTCTGATAACGGTTTAATTATAACTAGTAACCTGTCCCATTTATCTGTGATATTAATTCCATCTTGGTTAATTATTTTATCTTAATATTCCCCTCGTATCTCTTCTAATCTATTTGTATACTCATTTCTTTAAATTTATTTACATACAAGTATTTTCTAAATCAAATATTTTATTGTTACTTTTACAATTTCAAAGTGTATAAGTCGGTTTGAAAAAAAAAAAATAACTAGAGATTAGAAAAATGATTATTATATAAAATCAGTCGAACAAGAACAATCATTACTTGCAATAATTTGATCAGAACAAATTAGTGTGTATTCTTGTTATTATGATTGTATTTTTTGCGACTGCAATTGTTATCTGCACTAAAAGTATGATATCGATGCCGTTTCAATTACGTATATTATGAATACCTCTTCCATCCTTTTTAGTATTTCGTTTTTAGGAACAACAACGAAGATCAGTGATTAATGCCGAGATGGTCATGGCAAACAATGACGATAATAATGTCATAGAAGACAATGTCGCTGACAATGAGTACCAGAGTCCTTTAGAAAACGAAGTCAATTTTTATGGAGATAATCTTCAAGAAAAGGCAGGCCCAGCTAATATTGAAAGTAATATTGAGTACAGAAACATTTTAGATAGAACAATGTATTCTTTAATGATTCTAAAAAGTGTCGCATTCTAGATTGGTAACAATTTTGAAAATGAAGTGATATTTCGTCGGTGTCGTAGACATAAAGTTGGTAATGATCATGGTATTATACTTTGTATTTGAAACCTCGTTTTATGATAAGACTTAAGGTTAATTTAAATTACAGTAATAGATGAGGAATTAGTGCAAGAGGCTCAGCCAATAAAAGCACGTAGAATACCAAGAAATTGGCAGCAGCGTCCTCTGTTAGCTCAAAATGCTGTAATTCAACCACATAATCCTTAAGCTCAAGCTCATGAACCTCAAATAGAGGTACCTGAAAAAGCTCGTCCACCTCGAGATGAAAATCATCTTGTCTTGTATGAATGAATTGCCGGAATGCTCAACGTAGAAGGCGACGTAATGTTGATGTACAACAACATTTAGGTCGAGTTGCCGCAGAAGCGCCACCAGCTCCACAACAGTTACAACAACCTCTGAATATTAATGTAGGTAATGATCCTGTTGTAGAGGTCAATCGTAGAAATGTTCAACGTGAAAGGCGACGTAATGTGAAAGTACAACAGCAACATGTAGATCAAGTTTTTGAAGAAGCAGGGCAAGCTCTAAGAGAGATACAGCAACCTAAAAATATTAATATGGATCCTCTATTAGTAGCACAAAATTATCAAACAGAAGATCGTTTGCAAAATATGCACGTACCCGATCCTTATCTGCCAAACCCAGGGGCAATCAATTTGCAAGAGGAACAAGCTATGATTGTTGACTTACCCGATCCTCAGCTGCTCAACCCAGGAGTAATCAATTTGCAAGAGCATCAAGCTATTATTGCTGAAGATAATGAAAATTACGTCGATGGTCAACCCCGTAAGTGATTTGTATGTAAGGATAACTTCTGAACTAATGTTTTGAACAAGCGGTTGGGTCAAAGAAATGAACATTTATCTTTTTTTTTAATTTTAAGTTAGATAACATTCTTCTTCCTTTATTAACTTAGTTGTAATGCACCTATCTTTTTAAACATCTTGTTATAACATTACGGGACTGAGTTCCGATAGCCTGATCTAATGCGCTGTAATAGACATAAAATTATTTAATTGTCGTACCCTAATTGTAAATCAGTGAGAGCCCCCAAAACTATCTATACTGAGGACTTCTTAGCATGTTTAAACAAAAAAGAATAAAAGCCTGAAAAATTTCATTTTCGGGTATAATGTGGGATGCCAATACTTCAATCATTTTTATTTTTTTCTCCAATAACGAGAACTCATCTGTAGCGAAATGTAATTTGAAAATAATATTTTCTATTACGGGCATTTTTGAGAGGCTGGTATTCCTTCAGTAGGAAATAGCGTTCACGACTTATTTGCATCTCCAGAATGGTCCCCGGGCCCGAGGACGCACAGTGGGCGGATTTGGTTTTTTCTGGGCAAAACCTAATATCTCGAAAACGAAAGCAGATAGAAAAATTAATTTTTTTTTATTTATTTTTTTATTTAATGCAGATTCAAGGAAAAATACTACCAAAGCCGGAAAATCGAATCCTAACCTAAAAATTATCATGAAACACCAATAGACCAGTAAGTATCTGTCAGAAACTGGCTTGATTTGCCATTTTGAGTCAGAGCTCAAATTTGTACAGGAATACCTCCTAAACGTTAGTAGAAACGAGAATCGCGATGCACGCTCCCACCCCAAAAGCTGTGCTACGCTCAATATAGACAATATAGTGAAAAATGTGTCGGTTTAACCCATATTTTTTGCCCATTTAGGCAAAATATCTCGGAAAATATCGCGTCTGCGTGAAAAATGATCAGAAACAAAATGGTTCGTGAGAAAATTTTCTATCGGAAGAAGATTTTGAAATTGAAAAAAAAATTCTTATTGCGAAAAATAAAAAAAAAAAAAAAAAAAAAAAAAAAAAAAAAAAAAAAAAAAAAAAAAAAAAAAAAAAAAAAAAAAAAAAAAAAAAAAATGAAGCAAGTGCAGTTTAGAAAAGTTGAAAAAAAAATCAAGACTACATTATATCCGTTTCAAATTGCTGTCAGAAAAATTTTAAGTTATAGTTAAAATAATGACGCAAAAACCAACTCGGTATCCATTTTTGTTTTTGCGCAATAATTATGCAATTTAGCTATCTCCGAAAAACATCGAAATTTTGAAAATATTGCTAAAGGTTAAAAAACAAATTATGTAAATCGCTAGTTTTTTGACGTATACTAGGTCATTAGACCTTTTAAATGCATTTGAAAAATTAGAATCGGATGATTAGGAGAGCGTAGAGAACTTTTTTAAATTTGCGATTTTTTTTTGGCTTATAAACAAATCAAATATCTTCGAGAATTTTCGTGTTTTTGTATTGAAATTTTGTAGGATGATAGTATTTGGCAAGACGCTTTTTCTAGAAAAAAAATTGGAATTTGTTAATCCGTTCCTAAGATATAGCCAGTCAAATTCAACTGAAGTGTAACAATAAACGATAGCAGCTATCCAACTGATTTTAGAACAAACGCCCTCGTTTTGTCCAGTACTTTACTAATCAACATTAGATATGCTGAAATATATAATTAATTAACCATAAATGCGCAATTCAGTTGATCCTATCGCGATAGAAATTGCTGGATGGTGGTGTTGGGTGGCGACCATCAGAGCTTGCTTGAAAAGTGAACCAGCCATCTTAAAACGAACGCGCGCTTCAAAATTGACAATATCTCGGCATGTAGTGAACGGATTTTAACGTTTATTTTTTGTATCTGAGGTAGCATTCAATAACAAGTTTAACCGTAATATTTGTAGTTCCATAATATATTAACAATTTGTCTTAATTAATTAACAATTATAAATAAGCTGAAAAATTAGCATTTTAATCCGGATAGACATTTTTTTTGCCTCAAACAACATTAATCTTTATAAATTATGGAAACACAGCAGTTATTTGTTCAAAAATTGTTTAAATAATTTGATGAAACATATTAATTATAAACAATAAAAAAAATTTGGGGTAACATTTTTTATTCAATTGTTCAAACATTTAAAGAACAATACAAGAACCACACAAAAGAAATAGGGAAAAATAATGGAAAATCTTATGTTTGGTTGTGAATTACTTTTATTTTCATTCCTTTTTATTTGATGAATTCGAACATTTATTGCATAATACGCAAGGTACAAAAAAATACATGTTAATCTTTGATAAATGAACTAATCTTAACGAATTATTCATTGATTTTTTTTTAGATACAAGCGTCTTGCAAAATACTATCATCCTACAAAATTTCAATCCAAAAACTCCAAAATTCGCGAAGATGTTTGATTTGTTTACAAGCCAAAAAATACTCGCAAATTTAAAAAAATTCTCTACGATCTCCTAATCATCCGATTTTAATTTTTCAAAATGCATTAAAAAGGTCTAATGACCTCTTATACGTCAATAAATCAGCGATTTACATAATTTGTTTTTTAACCTTGAGCAACTTTTTAAAAATTTTGATATTTTTCGGAGATAGCTAGATTGCAAAATTATTATGCAAAAACAAAAATGGATACCGAGTTGGTTTTTGTGCCATTATTTTTATTATAACTTAAAGTTTTTCTTACAGCATTTTCAAAAGAATATATTGTTGTCATAAATTTTTTTTTCAACATCTCCAAATTTCACTTTTCTGTTTTTTTTTAATTTCAGATTTTTAGCAATAAAAAAACTTTTTTTTTCAATTTTTTCACGAACAATTTTGTTTCTGATCATTTTTCACGTAGACGCGATATTTTCCGAGATATTTGGCCTAAATTGCCCATAAATAGGGGTCAAAACGACAAATTTTTCACTATATTGTTTATACCGAGCGTAGCACAACTTTTTGGGTGAAAGCGTATCGCGATTCTCGTTTCTACCAACATTTCGGAGGTATTCCCGTAAAAATTTGAGCTCTGACTCAACATGGCTAAGCCAATAGAGATGATTACTGATCTACAATTTTTTTGATATTTCGCACATGCAGAGGAATAATTTGTTTTTTTTTATTTTATTTCCTTTTTATTTCATTGTATTCAGAAGTTAAAACTTCAAGAATAACTACTAGTCAAAACGTAACCTTCAAACTTTTTTTAACCGTCGATTTTATGAATATTTTGGAAACGGAAACACTGAGGAGAAAATTTTTTTTGGCTGTATTGGTATTCCATATACAAATATAATAACACACTAAGAAGGTCAAGCCATTAGAACCTAACCTCAAAATTTGCATTAAACAACAATTTTTTGATAATTTGCCCATGCAAAGGGATGAATAGCTTTTTTTTTTTTATCACCTCTAAATATTTTATTAATAAGCTACAAGTTAAAGTAGATCTACAAGTATGAACGTAACCTCACATTTTTTTTTACTTTCGATTTTATTAATATCATGGAAACGGAAGCGCTTTAAAGCAAAATTTTTTTTTGCTCTCTTTGGTACTTTGTTAAAAATTATAAATTCATACTGAAAAGGTTAAAACATTAGAACCTAACCTAAACATTAGCATTGAACACCAATTTGTTTGATATTTTACGCATGCAAATGGGTAAAAAGCTTATATTCTTTTATTTACCAATAAATTTACTGAATTTATAAATTTAAAGCTTACGAAGATCCACAAGTCAAAACATAAGCTTAAAATTTTTTTTTACCGTCTAATTTATGACTATCTCTGAACCGGAAACACTTAGAAGCAAAATTTTATTCTTCTTTCTGTTTTATTTTGTATACAATTATAATAACACATTAAGAAGGTCAAGACCTTACAATCTAACGTTGAAATTATCATTCACTCGTTACTTCTTGGATATTTTCCAGTACAAAGAGATAGAGAGTTAATTTTTTATCATATTTCCTTCCAGATTTATTACGTAAATATGAAAAAAGTAAGAAAAGGCCCAGAAATCAAAACCTAACCTCTACATTTTCTATTGGCCTCGTGCAGCTGAAGGAAAGGGATACGCGAAACTACTGCAGCGTGAGTAGCGGGTACCAGTGGAAGCATAACCAACACGGCCGAGTATAGC